>JAGYYR010000246.1:0-10329 GCA_021439965.1 Uronychia setigera | reverse complement strand
TCAAAAGTAGATGTGGCCTGTGAAGTGAGTGTTTGCTGATCACCTCTCATTGTTTATCCAAGGGCAATGATGAAAGAACCCCCTGCTGAGGAGTACTCTATTGGGGTTTTTTATTTAAGAGATCTAATTAGTTTGAGTTTATCGCATTTTGAGTAGTCCCCATGCCCAAGTTCTCCACAGGTATTCGTTCCAAATAGTATAGATACCTCCTTCGTTATCGATTGCTGCTGCGAAGGAACCTCCTACCTCAAATTGTACAATTCTTGGGATGTTCATAGGAGATACCAAAGAATCAAGGTCAAATTCTGCTTTATGTGGGTATAAGTACTCTCCAAATGTCCCTGAACCCCAAACATATGCTTCATGGTTTTGAGTGATGGCTGCTGAATGACCGCCAGCTGAAATCTGGATTATTTGTCGATCTAGTCCTTTTACTATGCTAGGAGTTAAACTTGATCTCCTATTTCCAGTGCCTAGCTAGCCATAGTTATTTGCACCCATAGCATACACTTTCCCTGATTGAACCAAGAAAAGTGTATAAGTGGGCCCACATTGAATATGAGTGACTTAATCTTGACCAGTTGGTAGTAAAACTGGATAAATTTCATTTTGCCTTTTCCCTGTTCCTAGTTGTCCGCTTTCACCACTCCCGAACATGAAAAGTCTTCCGTATTCGTCAGTAATTCCTGTGTGGTGAGTTCCACAAGACACTTCTCTGGCGACTACAGGTGAAGACTGATGAATAAAGTTCACTTTGATTGGGAACCATTATGACTCCGTCTCTCCAATACCGAGAGCTCCATTTTCTCCTATTCCCCAACTGTAGCAGTCTCCGTTTTCTAGATTTGGTTTAGTTGATGATACTTACCCATAGTAACTGCTGTGTGCCCCCATCCGCATGAGATCTTGAATGGCTTCTGCATGTACAACGACTCTACCATGCAAGGAGCAGACGCATATTCAATATTTTTCTCACCAATACCCAGTCTTCCATCAGAATTGCTTCCCATAGTGTATATATGTCCTTCCTCTAACAATTCAGACCATTCTTTACCAGTCACAAAAGCCGAATGCTCCTGACCACAACTAACTTGGTTGATGACAACATCAAATCTACAAGATCGGGGAAGACTGAAACATCTTGCTCCTTCACCCTACTTCGAACCGATCCCTAATTGTCCTGCTTCGTCATTTCCCCATACGAATACTTCTGTGTATTCAAGTTCTAGGGTTCAGAATGGGTTAACTACCTTTGGACTCTTGTTCCATTTTGAGATTAACTTAATTAACGGATATTATTGACATAATCATAGGCTTCCTTCAAACTAGAGGAGTTCAGGGCCAGCTCATCAACTGTCAGGCTGGAGTAGTTCATCCGAGCATGTGTCTTTTCAGCCAAGCATCTATCCAATTCTCTTCTTCTCTCCTCTTGATACTTTCTTTTTTCACTCTTCGTCATTTCTTTTTGCTAGAAACTCAGAAAGTTCTGCTTATTTGCCTAGATCAATGAAAACTCCACTTTTGAAGGAAGATAGTTTTTGTGGGTTATGTACTCCTACAGTTTCTTCCCTCTTTCCTCAGCCTTGTCTATTCTCTGTTGAATTGACCTTCTCTGATCTTCCTGTTGGAACTACCTTTTCTAGAAGTAGCGCTCCTGTTCATTTTGATATTTCTCTTCCTCATCTTTGATATCCTGTTTCTACTGATCCATTGTTTTCGCTCCCATTCTATTGGCGAAATCCTCACTGAATTTGTTGATCTTCTACAATTTGGACTTGGTCCTGTTTTGGAGTGTTTCCAGTTCTCTGTCATGATTGAGATTAATCAGATCATACGATTTCTAAGCATCCATTCATTCTCATTGCCTAAGATTGTCATTGAAAAGCCTTACTTGATTAATTTCTTTTGAATTTGATTTTTCCTTGCTTCTGAAACATTATTCTGTTGTGTGATTTTGACTTGTTGTTTTTTATTTGACATGAGGAGGTCATGCTCATCCTTGGACTTGGTTGATAGGAAGGCCCAGCCGTTGTCCATTGAATCTTGGTATGCTAGTTCCTGTGATTTCTCATAGAGATTTTGCCTTTGCTTTTGCTTTTGCTGATTCAGGTTTGCTTAGATGATTGAACTTTTGATGTCTTAGTTGTTAATTTGCAATTTTCTGTTTAGATCTTCATCTTCTTTCAAAGAGCTTTCAAGAAGCTATTCTTTAACATTTTAGCTTACCAGTCATTCTTGAAGTTTTTCATTGTCTTCTTCTTGTTTCATCTTCTTCTTTTCTTCAATTTGCTCCTGCAGTTGTGCTCTAAGTTTGAGTTAATGAGCTTTATGCTTCTCCAATTCCTTGTCCTTTTCCTCTCGGAATTTAATAGTGTCGTACATTTGAAGGATGTCCCAATGGTTCTTTTGAGGTTTCTTAATAGATTTTATATACCTAGATTAAGGTGCTGCCGACCCATTCACTAACCAGTTAGTTGACCCATTTTCTTTGTTTGTGATGAGTTTGTCTACGTCGTTCTTAAGAACTTTCTACATCCACTCTTGATTGAGTTAAGCACCTCCATAGGCAGCCTGGACTTGTTGTTTTTTGACTGCGCTGGGTAGATCTGGGATCCCAAGATTGCCAAATATTCCCACACCAACTTTCTGAGCTGATTTTTCAGCTAAATTTGAAGAGAATGTCGAATCTCCTTTCTCAGATCTAAAGCTCTGATTGAGAGTGTTGTGGTTGGAATTCTTCTCCAATGACATATTGTTTGCAATGACCTTTTACTTTTCAACAAGCTTCCTTCAGTATTGCGAGTCAAGGCTCGAGGAACACCTCTACTACTGGAAGAGACTCAGAGTTCAGTTGGCCTCTTTTCCATTTATGCTCCTATTGCTCAAATATTCTTTTTCATCTCCCCCAATCTTATTTGAGTATGCATTGTGATTATAGTTTTAGGAAGGATAGACACTCATAGCTTTACCATTCATCATTTGAACATTCTTTGAAGCAGCTTGGGTCTTATTCCTAACATGAGCTCTTGTTTTACTGCCTTAGTTGCGGATTCTCAAGTTTAATTCTGGTTGCTAAGGTGAAAGGAAGTTCTTGAAAAATGCATTGGTGCTATTCATCTTGTTGTGTTCAGCTCCTAGCTGCACTATACTTCCTTTGATGCCAGCCATATCTTCTTTTGATGCAGGGTATTAAAAACTCCGATTGAGGATGGTGTTTCTGAAGACACAATTTTACTCTGAAGCCACCCCTTTCAATGCTTATGGGGCAGGAGATTAAGTGTTGTACAAATCATTCATTGTCTAGAGGACAGATCCTATTGGGCTTTGAGCTGCGAATTTCTTGGCGCTTTCAAAATTATCCTTTTCCTTGAGTTTGGGGGAAATTCATTTTATTTGAGGTGATGTCTCAGTTGTTTTGCTATTGATGTATTTCTAACGACTCTTACTCTAGAATGGATAGTTGGTCCTGTGGTAGTTCCTTTCTTCCCTGAGATTGAGGTGACTTTCAATCTGCTTCTCTGCCTTTTGAAAATCTGAAGCAGTGAGAGTGCTGTTTTATCCTAGTTGGTCGACTACTTTCTCAACAATCTCTTTGCACTTGGGCGACCGACTCATGTACTTACGAATGTACATGCTTTGAATTGATCCAAGTAGTTTGGCTTTCTTAGATGAGGGACGGGTATGAGAATATGAAGAGTTGACTTATTGGCTAGGGATTTTTGTGGAGGCTTTGTCAGGTGGTGGGTGAAATGAGGACCTATTCATATTAAGAATTAATTTAGCCCATCAAACACTTCAAATAAAACCAACAGCTCAGGGGTTTTGGGGTTTTGGGGTTTTGGGGTTTTGGGGTTTTGGGGTTTTGGGCATGGGGACTACTCAAAATGCGATAAACTCAAACTAATTAGATCTCTTAAATAAAAAACCCCAATAGAGTACTTCTCAGCAGGGGGTTCTTTCATCATTGCCCTTGGATAAACAATGAGAGGTGATCAGCAAACACTCACTTCACAGGCCACATCTACTTTTGAAAATCTCAAGAACAATGCCAACTTAGGAGACACTCAAAAATACTAATAATAATTGGAACAAGTTGAAATCCCTAATTATGGAAGAATGGATGGTTAAATGCTTCAACACTATCAAGGTGTTGAAGAAATAGGCTCCGGAGAGAGGATGGCTGGTCTAGATTCTTCTCCATCTAAAGGTAATGGGAGATATATAGGGACAGCAGCATTCACTAATTTTTCTAAGAGTCCTGAAAAATATCGTTCACCAACATCAGACCCCTAATTTTAAAAATATCGTCGTGACTCTCAGCATGTGTAATAGCCTCTCTCTCAGTTCAACAGCATCCCTATTAACAACTTCTCATTAAGGAACAAAGATAGTCTAGGTGAAAAGCTAATGGAGGAAGAATCTTCATTCACCATGCCTCAATATGCCAGACCATCCATCAACCAAGGAAGTTCCTATGAAATTAACAAAGTTGACGATTCCAAGTTTTTTAGAGATGATAACAAGTTATCCATGATTGATAATGAAAGAACAGACCTTCTAGATGCCTTAAAACAAGAGTAAGTCAAAAGAGAAGCATTGGAGCAAAAACTGAACAGTATGTCTTAGCAATACGAGAGATTAGGCAAGGACGAGTTTTTTAATTAGACCCATATTAAAGAAACCGTAAGGCAGGAAGTCACAGAGGAATATTTCAATGAAAAAAAAATGATCATGAGCGAGTTGGAAAAAGAGAAGAGGCATAACTCTCTCCTAAAGAGCGAGCTTGAGATCCAAGTGCAAAAAGAAAAAACTCTGGTCAATGAAATCGAAATGATGGAAAAGGAAAAAGAAGGAGCATAGAATGACCTAAGAAGTGTTTTGTCAGAAAAAAAGAGCGACAACGTAAGACTCAGGGAAATAGTCGAAGAATACGAAGGAAAATTAGAACGTGAAGTAACCAACAAGCATGACATCACTAACCAGAAAAACAGAGAAATCAACAGCCTCCATGATATCATCAATGAGTTAGAAAAGAAATACAATGAGAAGACTTACCAATTAGAACTTAACCAAACTCAACTTCAAAACACAGAAATCGACCTATAGCAAGAGAGAAATGCATTGGATGCGAGTAACAGGCACCGATCTTAGATGGAGCAGAGGCTATAATAACTGGAAGATGAAAGAGCTTATGAGAGAAGGGCCTATGAAGATGTGAAGAAACATTCTTTAATTCTTGCAGAGAAAACAGAATACATGACTAGGGTAATACAAGATGAAAAGGAGAAATGTTTGAGATTTGAAAAGGACCGAGATGACCTCATCGCCAGAGAGCGAGTCAATTAAAGAGAAAATTAGACACTCAAAGAATCCATGGACCAAGAGAGGTCAAAAGGGATGAAAGTGAAATCAAGAGTTGACCAATTGGAACTTGAATTATCCAAATTAAGAGATCAATTGATTGTGGAAAAAGACTCAGCAATCGTGGCAAAGAGGATGCAAGAGAGCTTGAAGAACGAGCTTGAAGATGTAAGAATCCACATGGACGAAGAGCAGGCCATGTATTCTACTTAAATGAGTCAATTAAAGAGACAATGTGAAGACATGAGATACGAGAATGAAGAATACAAGAGAATGATAGCAGAGAAAAACGAAGAGATCACCCATCTCTATGATGAAATGATGAACTCAAGGAAAGTCCAGAATAGTGTGAGTGATGACTCCACAAGACTGAGGAATAAAGTTGCTGCTCTAGAGGAAATGAATAAAAAATTAGTTGAAAAAATGCAGGAACTATTCAATGGGAAAGCTGATGAGATGATCTCAAAATTGAAAAATAAGCTTCAAAATTGCCAATATAGATATGAAACCTAATCTGAAGTTTCAGAAATCGAAAATATTCCTCCAAGGCAAGAGAGATTGACATCTCCTCAAAAGGAAAAATTCAACTTAAATTCCCTCTCTATTGAAACACCATTAGTGAGCCAAACCAAACCATTTCATGAAAGGCGGATAGAATAACCCACTAACAACAGGAGAAAATAGCAAGAAGATCCCATTAAGATAATGCCTGAAGTAAGAGTCACAACTCCAAGGAAAACTACCTCCTTTGTGGTGAATGACTAAATGATCCCTATGAATGTTAAGGAAGATGACGGAGGGTCATTACTTTCAAGTATCTCCAACATTAATATGCAAAGTCCAGGTATAGTAGATGGGTCTCCAGCCAAGTTTTCTCCATAATTAAATAAGAGCTACAGTCCGGTTAGGAGAAGAACCACAGTTGACCTGAAAAATGTAGCTTCCAAATAGCCTAGAGATGAATCAAGAGAAGCCAGCAAGCTCCCAGTGAATGTTAGCCAGATTGCCACGATGAAGAAGGAAGATAAAAAAGTTCAAGAGTTCAAACTATCTGATGAACTAAAATCGTCAGGTGAAACTCAAAGACCAAATATTCCATTACAAAAACCTAATGAAACTCCCCATTCTTAATTGAAAGCTCATTCTCAAGAAGTCACTTCTAAATAACCCACATCAACAAACACTTCACCCAAAAGAGCTAATCCAGCGGTAAGATTTTGTATTTACCACTTAGTAAGCTGTAAAGTCCTCAATGCAAGGGTTCAAGCAGCAATTAAAAGATATGCAAGAAAGTACAGCCGTCCTGAAACAAAGGATGAAAGATTATGAATTGAAAATGAGCAAGTAACCTTAATAGATTATATCATTATTTCTGTCATATAAAACTAATGGAAAAGAACCCCCCTTTCGAGCTAAAGTAACTCCTCCCCAAAATCAGGTCGCAGTCTTCCCTATCTTACCAGCAATTGACCAAAATTGCCCCTACTGGGCATTCAACCCTCAGGACAGCATAAAAAGCCATCAATGAAAATGAATATGCGCAATATAAGGGCGTGGCTAAAGGTGACGAACAGAAGCTATACAATAGGATCTCTTTAAAAAAGGGAGTGATCATTGAAAAGCTCCTAAACAAATCCAAGCAAAAGTTGGAGAACACCGTAGAAGAATTTGAATAGGAAATGAAGACCAGTTGGAATTAGCTAAGGTAGGAGCGATATGTGAACAAAATTCATGTGGAATACAAGAACCCAGAACAGACGATTAATGGGTACGAGAAAATCTATCAGTACAGGAAGAAATCATTAGGGTCTTTGGACTAATCTGATATGGAGAAGGCTGTGAAGAAAGTTAAGGAGAATTCAAAATTCCAGTCCATCAAAGAAATCAAGAAAGAGTAGATTGATGAAGTCATCTCTCATCAAAGACTAGTGCCAAATATTAAAGGATCTGTCACGTAAAGGAAGCCTGTTGTAGAAAACCCAATGGATGCACATTGTAAAAGACTTATTGGTGTTGTGGGAATTTCTCATCAAGACAAGATAAAGAGCATTTACAACAACTCAATGCTTCAAGCTACAAAGAGAACTAATTCTGCTTTCTTTGATTCCTATTCAATGTCCACTCAAGGCCATGGAGGGTTCCTGATTGGAGCAACACTTGATTTCCCATCAAAGGCTCCAGACAAGCAAGCCGAGATGATCTTAGTTGATGATAATGGAGATTTCACAGTGGAGAAAGATAGAAAAGAAGAATGAAGGCAACTAGAAACTGCAGGATACCCTTCCATTCAACATCTAGGAGATAATTAATACAAGCACCTTCTTCCTGATGGATCATTTCTGACAGAGGAAGGAAACAACTCTGCAATGACAATTGAGTAGATAAGTGAAAACATCGGGTGGGTACCAGGACTGAATGCTGCAATCTATGAAGCTTTTAATAATGATCCACGACTTAAACCCACTCAAAATCAGTCCAACCTTAATCTGCACCTGTACAGACTCCTTGAAAACTTAATAATAGAGAGAACCAGTAAAAAAGCAAGAAGATTTGATAAAAGTAAACAAGGAAGAAGAGAAGGTGCATAATCAGAGATGGGAGGTACAGGATCCTTTACTAAGGCCTAAAGCACCTTATACTCTATTGGAAAGTGAAAAGCGTCTTCCAAAGATTCTAATCGACCACTTATAGAGCAACAATAGTACTTAGATTAACAATACATTAAGCCCAATGTCCTCGTGCATGATCAAATCCAAATCAAGCCAATAAAAGCACACCACCGAAAATCCAAACACCAATCTTCAACCATTTACAATGATGCTGTGGAAAGTTCTGCCATGCTTTCATCCATTCACCAATGTAGTACTTTAGGAGAGATTAATTCGTCAAATCTAGAAGCTATGAATAGTTCATTGGAAAAAGAGGGGCAAGATAGGAGCAAGAAAATTCAGCATTTCTAGAAAGGTGATCTATTAGCCATCAGAGGAATCGAAGGAGAATCAAAAAAAGCAATTAAGCCCCTTTAAAAGAACTGGGATGGAGCCAAAGAACAGAGTACAGATTCAAAATAATACAGAGCTCATGATAGCAAAGAAGTGATCTATAAACATTAAAAACACAGTCTTGAAAGAAGTGGGACAATGGACTCTCTACCTACCAAGGATAGCTTTTTAAAAAGTTTGAAATACCCCCCAAAAGATGCGTAAATCAATTCTCAACGATTGGGCAAATCTGATTCTGAAGAGCCGAGTAAATCTTATTACACCGATAGGTTTTTAGGGAGGAAAAAGAACCAGAGTATTGCGAAGTTTGCTGGTAAAACTGGTAGCTTCAAGACTTTGTATTAAATTGGAGGGGAAGAAAAGGATAAAAGTGTCGTCTGCGAGGTGCCTTATCCAAATTATGATGGAGCTTCATAGATTTCAAGCACTTAGCCTAATGCTCATCATACTCAAACAGAGGCATTCGAGCCAAACGTTAAAAAGATGAATCTGTCGACTGTTAGTGGAGCGAGTAGAAGGTATCGTCCAAAGAACCCGGAAAAATGAGATTAATCAATAATCATTAAATGCCGAAATTTGTACCTTGTAGCCCCGCCAAAATTGTGGGAAACCTCTTTGTTTTTGTTGTTTATGCCTTCATTGCATTCTAGTATTATGTCTACGTCTTTTTCGTCCATGGGCCGAATCTATATGGTACACTTTCTAGCTTAAATTTAACAGAAATAGATTCAAAAGGAATGGCTGCAGTCATTCTGATCATTTATCATGTGATATTTTTTATGCTGCTTTGGTCTCTCATCCAAACTATGATCACTGACCCAGGGTAGGTCCCTGTGTTTTGGGTAAGCAATCCAAAGTAAACCTGCAGGGGTTCCATATGGGAGATAATGAAAATAAAAGGAAGCGGTACTGCTTGATGTGCAATGTATTCAAACCTGAAAGGTGTCACCATTGCTCTAACTGCAATCGGTGTGTGCTAAACATGGACCACCATTGTCCTTGGGTTAATAATTGCATTGGGTTTTGGAATAGGAAATACTTCATGCTGCTCTTGATATATGTGTTGATCAATATCATCTATTCATTGATCACTCTTGTCTATCCTTTTTACATGGCAGTAAAGACGGAATATGAGCAATTTTAAAAAGGAAATCCAGATTATGAAATGGTCTTTGATGACTTCCTCACTCAATTCCTTTTCATCTTCCTTCTCTGTCTTCTCTCTGTCCTTGTAATGTTCCTCAATTTCCATATCAAATTGGTGTCTGAGAACAAAACAACTTTGGAAACTCTTGCAATGAAGCGAGATGA
The DNA here is from genome assembly GCA_021439965.1 of Uronychia setigera. NCBI lineage: Eukaryota > Ciliophora > Spirotrichea > Euplotida > Uronychiidae > Uronychia > Uronychia setigera. The sequence goes on along the minus strand of JAGYYR010000246.1, from coordinate 655 downwards.
CTTCGACAGTGAGGTAATAAATATATGGTTGAACTTTTAGTACAACATAGGGATGGCTCACAATTGGCATTAGGTGTTTGGAAGGAACAAGTGTCTGTGGCCTTTCCCTATATTCATGTCAGGTGCAATGCCAGTAGGGAATGGAGTCTACTGGCCAGATCGATCTCTTCTTAAGCTCCAAAACTAAGCAACTACTTCTGAGAACTTGATTTAGCAGGCCGCTGCTCTCAATAGGAATAAAAGCGACTTATTAACATCAGAAGAAGCGCCTGTACAAGAAGCCAAAACTACTGCAGAGCCAATAACTCAAAGAGGTAAACAATATTCATAATTCTTTTAGGTGAAAAGCCAAAAGAAAAACAGCCAGAAGCTCAGAAGGAAGACTCTGCAGCAGCAAGTTAAAATCTCCTTAAGATCCTCGCTTAAAGGGCTACAGAAACCAACAAAGGAGCATTTGAAAGCATGAAGAAATCACCTTCTAGTGCAAATCATAATGTACAAACTCGAGGAATATAACAGAACCCAAGTCCAATAGGTGTTGGTGCTAAAAAAGGATCACCAAGCAAAAAAGGAACATCACGTATAGCACCACCAAAAGCTTAATCTGAATATCTAACCAGGGCTAATTAACATTGATGGAGGGGTTTTGGGGTTT
>JAGYYR010000245.1:0-10330 GCA_021439965.1 Uronychia setigera | reverse complement strand
CATTACTATTGTTGAGACAAGAAACAATGAAGGATACAGTGATCCTTCAGATGAGAATACAGGGGTAATAAAGGTGAAAACTCCACCATAAAAACCTCCCACAACACCAGTGAAAGGTGCTACTAGTAATGAGAGTTCACTTGTTGTCTCATGGACAGCCCTAACAGGCGATTTTACAGGATAATCTACGATTGATTACTATAGAGTTGAATGGGATAATGCCACTAACGGAGATACTTACACTTAGCTATACTAAGGAACTGACTTATCCCTCATCAAGACTGGACTGACTGCAGGTTAAACCTATAAGATCAGATATGCTGGTTCCAATATCTTCGGATTAGGAGAATATTCAGATCCTCTTGATATCCTGGCTGCTGCCGTGCCTAATAAAATTCAAAGCCCAGTTACAACAGTGATGGATGCTGATGGTGTCTCTGTAAAATTCAGTTGGAGTACCACTGACAATCGAGGATCAGCAATTACAGGATACAAAGTGACTTTCAAGAAGAAGAATGGGGAATTTGTAGAAGACACCACCAACTGTAACATGTCTACTGAAATAACCAACTTGCATTGCTCTGTCCCTATGACTGTATTTACTGGCACGTATGGATATATTTTGAATGATCTCCTTATCGCAGTAGTCCAAGCATAGAACGCTATTGGTCTAGGAGATGTGTCTGATGAGAATACCACTGGTGAGAAAGCTCAAACAATACCTTAGTCTCCACCAACAGTTCCAAGAGAAGGAACAGGAACCACTGACTCTGTCATTGTGCTTGATTGGGACGCTGTGGTGGATGACTACTCAGGAAGAAATGCCATTATAAATTACAAAGTTCAATGGAAGTCTTCTTCTGGTGCCTATGCTGACTTTTATGTTGGAAGCTTGTTGACTCACACAATCAGTTCAGGAGTTACTCTGGGAGAAACCTACACTGTGAAGTATGCAGCAGAGAATGCATATGGATGGGGACCTTACTCAGCTGAAGGAACTGTACTCGCTGCAACTGTCCCTGACAAAATTGCCAATCCAGTGACTACAGAGATATACGGAACATCAGTGAGATTCAGTTGGGAAGATACTCCTAATAATAGAGGATCAACAGTTACTGCCTTCCTTATAGAATTTAAAAAGAAAGATGGGTCTTTCACTACGAATCTGACTCATTGCGATGGATCAAATGGCACTCTAGCTTTCACAAACAAAAGGTGTTCAGTCCCAATGAATACAATCACATCTGAATATGGCCTGTTACTCAATGATCCTATCGTTGCTACTGTCAAGTCAATCAATGCCGAAGGAACTAGTTTGCCCAATGATGAAACACTGCTTGGGATTAAAGCAAGAACAGTTCCCAAAGCAGCTCCTTCCATCCCTACTAAAATCTCCTCAACTGACACTGAAATTGTTCTATAGCTGACATAATTAACTGGAGATGATAGTGGATAGTCAAGCATCACTGGATATCAACTGTTATGGGATTCAGGAAATGGAGGAACATTCACAGCACTTGGCTCAAGCACTCTCTCTTTATCACACTTTGTTAATTCTGGCTTGACTGCAGGTGGAACATACTTGTTCAAATACCAAGCATAGAATATCTATGGATGGGGACCAGTCCAATTAGCTTACCTATCTGTTCAAACTATCACTGTCCCTGATCAACTTGCCCCTGTCGTGACATCATACAATGGAATTAATGTGGAATTCAAATGGGGTACGACTCCTAATGAACGAGGTGCAACTGTGACCAAGTACAGAATCAAATTCAAGCAGAAGGATAACACTTATGTCCTCAACACAACAAATTGCGATGGGGAACAGCTTAATGTCATTGCAGACAAGTCATGTCTAGTTCCCATGAGCACTTTCACAGGCACTTATTCATTGATTTTAGGAGATCTGATTGTTGCTTAAGTAGAGGCTTACAATGTAGCAGGGTTTGGGGCTGCTTCTGCTGATAATACTACAGGAGCCACAGTTCTCACTGTTCCTCTTGCTCCAACCTCAGTTGTCACAGAAGGAGCTCTCTCTTCAGACACTCAAATAGTACTTGAATGGCTAGCATTAACAACAGCCTAAACTGGTGGATCACAAGTGACCTCATACGAGATTCTCTGGAAATACGGAGTAATGACAGATTTTGTTTCTATCTTCAATGAAAATCTTCTAAACTACACTGAAACAAACGTCACACAAGGAACTAACTATACCTTTGTTTACCGAGGTGTTAATCTCTATGGTCCAGGAGCTCTCTCCAATGAAGTACAGATTCTAGCAGCTACTGTTGCTGATTAGGTTAACCCTGTCACAACATCCCTGGACACAGATAAGGTCAAGTTCACATGGTCACCACCAGCAAGCAATAGAGGAGATGCAGTACAAGGATATCGAGTGACATTCAAATAGTCTAATGGAGTTTACATTGAGAATCCAACTGAATGTACTGTTACAGATGATGGTGGTGGAGCCACATTCTCTTGTCTTGTTGCTATGACTACTTTCTCTGCTGAGCCATACAATCTAGCACTAAATACCTTGATCATAGCAAGAGTTGAAGCATTGAATTCATAAGGTTATAGCACCCCTTCAAACGACAACACAACTGGCGAATTAGTCAAGACAGTCCCATAGAAACCCTCAGGAGTTGTGATTAGAGAAGCATCTTCAACGAAATCTCAACATGTCCTCTCTTGGGCTGAATTAACTGGAGATTATTCTGGTCAAAGTACGATCACCGGATATCAACTCTACTGGAACAGCGGTGGAAGTGGAGATACATATACGGAGCTTGCTAGTACAATTGCATCAGTGAGAACAGCCACAAATACTGGACTCACTTCAACGGTGAGCTACAAATACAAATACAGAGGAGTGAATATTTATGGAGTTGGAGTTTTCTCTGACCCAGTGGCTTACTTGGCCTCAACTGTGACAGACTAACTTGATGCTGTGACAACAACGCATGTAGGAACAGCGGTTAAAATTCAATGGAGCCTTCCAGCAACAAATGGATCTAGTATCACTGCTTATAGAATTAAGTTCAAAAATAAAGCCAACGCCTTAGTTGAAGACTTAGTGAATTGCGACGGAAGCAATGGAACTGTAATATTTAACAGACACTGTTCAATCCAAATGTCAGTGTTCATCGACACCCACAACTTGGTACTGGATGACCTCATCATTGCCACTGTAGAAGCATTGAATTCTGAAGGATATAGTCCACCTTCTCCTGAGAACACAAGCGGTGCTAAAGTTAAGACAGTGCCCATCAATCCAGTTGCTGCTCCAACATCAGGATCCAATACTGCCTATAATTAGATTGAGATAATCATGACTGCCCTCACTACTAACGCTGAGATCGGAGGAAGTACAATAACTAAATATGGAATTTTCATGAAAAAGTAAAGCGAACCTGATACTGCTTACACTGAAATCTTCTGTGAGAATGCTCTTTCATTCATTCAACTGACTGTCAATACTGGAACAACGTATTCATTTAAATATAGAGTTCAAAACATTTTTTGGATGGGGAGGCTTCTCACCCGTTGTTGAAATCCTTGCAGCTAGTGTACCAGATAAAATTCCCACTTCAGTAACCACTTCATTGAATGGAGTCAATGTAAAGATCCTATGGGCAGATTCAGCTAATTCACGCGGATCAACTGTCACAGCCTCTCAAATCAACTTTAAGAAGAAGGACAACTCATATGAAACCAACACAACCCATTGTGATGGATCTAATGCTACAATCGTGACCAACAAATACTGTGAGGTGCCAATGTCAGTGTTTACAACGACCTATAGTCTTGTTCTCAATGATCTAATCGTTGTGACTGTTCAAGCTATAAACTCAATTGGCTCAAGCTTAGCCAATGATGTGAATACAACTGGGGTATTGGCATAGACAGTTCCTCTAAAGCCGCCAACTATTCCTTCTAAAGGAAATGCCACAACAGACACATAAATTGAAGTAGTCTATTCAGCTCTGACTGGAGACAATACTGGAGGGGCGGATATTACTGGATATGATCTCTACATGAATGGAGGTGGTATCTCAACAGTTTTTGAATCAATTAGTCTCTCAGCAAATCTAAGTTTCATTAAGACGAGTCTAACACCTGAAGAAACCTATACCTTCAAATATAGAGCTCATAATAAATACGGAGAAGGTGTTTTCTCGGACACAGTATAGATTCTAGCAGCCACTATCCCAGATCAAATCTCTACTCCAGTTGTCACCACTCTTGAAGGAAGCAACATTAAATTCACTTGGACTGCTACTGGAAACTACAGAGGATCACCTGTCACTGAATATAGAGTCAAATTCTAATAGAAGGATGGATCTTACTCATAGGCCGTCGCAAATTGTCCAGGTACTTCAACTGCCATCACTTGCAATGTTCCGATGACAGTTTTCACTGCAGCTCCATTCTCTTTAGTGTCAGGGGACCTTGTCGTTGCCAAAATAGAAGCTAAGAATGCAATTGGGTACAGTCCACCTTCAGAAGCAAACACAACTGGTGAAACAATCAAGACTGTTCCTAAAAAACCTCCTTCCATCCCAACTGAAGGAGCACTTAATACTGACTTACTACTTGAGGCCAACTGGGCAGCTCTCATTAACGATGATACTGGAGGTAGCCCCATTACAAGTTACACACTATATTGGGACAATGCGGACGCAGGTGTTGCCTTGCCATTTACAACAAGCATATTCAGTGGAAATGCCCTGACACACCAACAGAGTGGAGTAACTGCTTCAAAGAGCTATAGAGTGACTTACTCAGCAACCAATATATATGGAGAGGGAGAATAGTCTGATGTAGCAATCATTATTGCAGCTGATAAACCAGATTAGATAACAACTGGAATCACCTCTACTCTTGTGGGAACGAGTGTGAGATTCTCTTGGAATGCTCCTACCAGTGACCATGGATCTACTGTGACTGCCTATAGAATCCTATTCAAGAATTCAAGTGGAGCCTTTGTTGAAGAATAGTCTAACTGTGATGGTAACTCATCAGTAATTGTGACCAATTTGGAATGCAATGTGCCTATGACAGTATTCTCAGTCACTCTTGGTCTTGCTCTAAATGATGTCATAGTTTTCACAGTTGAAGCTAAGAACAATGAAGGTTACGGAACAGCATCTGTGGCTAACACTACTGGAGTCAATGTCATTACAACTCCTCAGAAGCCTTCAAGCACCCCTATCAAAGGTCCCAATACTACTGATTAACAATTGAATTTGACATGGAACACTCTAACTTTAGATGAAACTGGCCGAAGCACCATCCTCAACTATGATGTTTAATGGAATGGACCAGATGGAGGAGTGAGCACAGTATTCTCATCAATTCATGTTGGAATGGTCACTACCTACACTCACACTACAGGAGTGGTTGCTGGAAAGCAGTACCAAATAAAATATAGAGGATATAACAACCTTGGATGGGGACCTCTTTCTGATGCTCTCACAATTACAGCAGCTACTAAACCAGATCAGATCCTACTCCCTGTCGCTACTCAAGTCATTGATGACAAAGTGTAATTCTCTTGGAATGCCACTCCGAATGAAAGGGGAGCTACTGTGACTGAATACAGAATCTAATTTAAAAAGAAAGATAACTCTTTCGTTGAAAACACTACCCATTGTAATGGTACACTTAATGCCATTCTCGTTGCTAGATAGTGCACAGTTCCAATGACTGTTTTTACAACAGATTATGGATTACTCCTCAATGATTTGATAATTGCAACTGTTGAAGCAAAGAACTCTGAAGGTTACAGTCCATTGACTGCAGAGAACACGACTGGAGCAAAAGCTTAGACAGTTCCCTTGAAGCCACCAACCGCACCATCAAAAGGAGCTTAATCTCATGATACACAGATTGAAATCATTTGGGATCAATTGACTGGAGATAATACTGGGTAGAGTCCTATCACCAAGTATGAGTTAGTTTGGAATCCTGGAAGTGGAGTAGCAACCATCAACATTGAAGATGGCCTTTCATTCATTCAGTCTCCTGTGACACCTTCAACAAATTATGACTTCTAATACAGAGCAAGGAATATCTATGGCTGGGGACCATATTCTGATATTGTCCAAATCCTCGCTGCAACTATACCAGACTAGATCTTAGCCCCAGTTGTGACTACACTTGAAGGAGCAAACGTGAAAGTGGATTGGAACACAGTCTCCGATGACAAAGGATCCGCTGTTACAGCCTACAGAGTCAAGTTCAAAGCAAAAACAGGGGACTTTTTAACTCATGCAGATTGTGATGGATCGAATTCAACAATTGCAGGGTAGACTTGGTGCACAATCCCAATGAATACCTTTACCAACACTGCAGATGTGTTTAAACTGGTTTATGGAGACCTTATTGTAGTAACAGTTGAAGGTCAGAACTCAATTGGCTATAGCTCTCCTTCACCTGTTAACACCACAGGAGAAACTGTTCTCACTAAGCCTAATAAGCCACCAACCACTCCATTTAAAGATACGGGAACAAGTGAAACTCAGATAGTCATAGGATGGAATGCAATTACAGGAAGCAATGCAGGAGGTTCAAACATCACTGCATATAACATTCAGGCTGACGATGGACTTGGAGGTGCTTTCACAGACGTGTATACTGGTTTGGTTTCCCCACAGTCCACAGCAGCAGTTTCATCAAGGACCTATAAAGTTAAGTATAGAGGTACAAATATCTATGGAGATGGTGAATACTCTGACGAAGTGCTCATTCTTGCTGCAGACGCCCCTGCTGCTATCACTCCTGCAGTCACAGTTACTCAAGATGGAGCTAATGTCTAATTCTCTTGGTCATTGACTGGAGCTGAAAATGGATCCACTGTGTTTGCATACAGATTACTTCTCAAAACAAAAGCAGGAACATTCTTTGAAGATACTACTAACTGTGATGGTTCCTAAAATGCTATTGTAGTATCAAGGACTTGTTTAGTTCCAATGGTCAAATTCACAAGCTCTGATCTCAATCTTGTCCTAAATGATCCAATCATAGCAACAGTTTCAGCTAGAAACTAGATTGGCTATTCTACAGCTAGCGCAGAAAATACTCCATCAATCACAGTTGAAACTATCCCTTAGGCTCCCACTTCAGCACCAACTTCTGGCTCAACTACAAATGACACTCAGATTCAAGTTGATTGGTAGGCATTAAGTGGAGACTTAGCTGGGCAGAGTGACATAACAGCGTATGAACTTTATTGGGACTAGGGAAATAACAGTTCTTTCACTCCAATCTATCAAGGTGCTCTGCTCCAATATGTGCAAACTGGTCTTACGCTTGGTACCACTTATGTTTTCAAATACCGTGCTTAGAATATCTATGGATGGGGTGATTACTCGCCTGAAGTTTCTATTCTAGCTGCCAATGTTCCTGATCAAATCTCTACTCCCGTGGAAACCTCTCTCCTTGGAACTAGCGTTAAATTCGACTGGAATCCTTCACCAAATAAGAGGGGATCTAATGTGACTGCTTACATCATCAAGTTTAAGAACAATGCTGGGACATTTGTTGAACATGCGAGCTGTTTGGGAAGCAACACTACTGTCTTCTAAAATACATATTGCACTGTTGCTATGTCGGTATTTTCAGATGAGTTGCTACTACCTATCAATACTTTAATAGTTTCTGTCGTACAAGCAGTTAATGTGGTTGGACCTTCAACAGCATCAGCTGAAAACACCACAGGAGTGTAGGTCAAGACAAAACCTTTAAAGCCATTATCACCTCCTACAAAAGGCAATGGAACCACTGATCTCCAAATTCAAGTTGACTGGACATCGCTTACAGGAGATTAAACAGGATAATCTCCAATATTAAACTATGAACTATAATGGAATGGAGACGATCCAGCAAAGACTGCCTTTAGTTCACTTGTCATCAGCAACATCTTCACATTTACCCATTCAACTAATATCGTTGTGGGAGATACATACACCTTCAAGTATCGCGCTCAAAATGACTTTGGGTGGGGAGATTTCTCTGACACAGTATCGATTCTTGCAGCAACTGTACCTGATGCCATCAGTGTCGCCCCTATAACCACTCTCGTAGTTGATAAGGTTGAAGTAAGCTGGGACATCACTGGAGTGAACACTCATGGATCAGCAATCACAAGCTACTTGATCAAGTTCCAAATGAAAGATGGAACTACTTATGCAGCTAGCTCTTCTTGCGATGGAACAGTCTAGACTGTGATTGATAATAAAAAATGCTAAGTTCCTATGACTGAATTCATAAATGCATACAACCTAGTTCTCAATGACCTGATCATTGTGCAAATTCAATTAGTTAATGCAATTGGCAGTAGTGCGGCATCTCCATTAAACACAACAGGAGTAACAGTCCAAACTATTCCTCAGGCTCCGCCTACAGCCCCAACTAAAGGAACTAATAATTCTGATACTAATCTCCACATCACATGGTCTGCTGTTATCGATGACTATAGTGGTAGAAGTGCCATTTCTAAATACATTTTATACTGGGACGAAGGCACAGATGCTAATCCATATACTATTCTCACTGAAGGAAACATCACTGAATTTGAGTATTCAACAGCAATTGTTGCAGGAAGGACTTATAAAGTCAAATACTCAGCTGTAAATTAGTATGGACAAGGAGCTTAATCACCAATTGCAGCCATTCTTGCTGCTGATGTCCCTGCTTAGATTACAGGTGTCTAATTCCAATTGATTGGAACTGGCGTTAAGATCACTTGGTCACAACCTGCTTCTCATGGCTCTGCCATCACTAGATATCGAATCCTAATCAAGAACAAGGCTAGTGTTTTCGGAGAAGAAACCTTAAACTGTGATGGAACTGCAAGCTAGATTATCTTTGACAAATACTGCATTATTCCTATGACTCAAATCATCAGCACCTTCAATCTTGAGTTGAATGATTTGATAGTGGCCACAATTGAAGCTTAAAATCAAGTAGGCTATAGCACTCCTTCAACTGAAAATACTACTGGTGTACAGGTACAAACTGTTCCTTTAAAGCCCCCCAACTACACCATCTAAAGTGGCAACAACCTTTGACTCAATTAGTGTGAATTGGGCTGCCCTATCTGGGGATAACACTGGCCAAAGTCCAATTACAAATTACGATCTTTAATGGAATGGAGGAAGTGGAGAAGTATATTCCTCTATATTCACAGGGAACTTAAATGCATTCACTAAGACTTCTCTTACCTAAGGAACCACTTACAAATTCAAATACAGAGGATAGAATACCTATGGATGGGGGACACTGTCTGATGCTGTTTCTATTGTTGCTGCTCAGATTCCTGATAAAATTACCCCAGCAGTGGTTTCTACAATCGTTGGAACTGATGTGAAATTCTAATGGACAGAGACGTCAAACAATAGAGGACTGCCAGTGACAGAATACAGAATCAAATTTGCCAACAACCTTAATGTATATGACACAAACCTCTCTAATTGCAATGGAAGTGACTAGACCATAATTGATGCCCGCACTTGCACTGTGCCAATGACTGTGTTCACTACAACATTCAGTCTTTCTCTAAATGATTTAATCAAGGTTACCGTTGAAGCTTACAATGCTGAAGGGTTCTCTACTCCTTCTGATGCTAATTCAACAGGAGCTCAAGTTTAAACGATTCCTCTTAAGCCACCTACCATTCCAAGAGAAGGATCCGCCTCACATGATACCTAAATCGAAGTTCTCTATGATGTGCTAACCAATGACAACACTGGACAATCAAGTGTAACCCTTTATGAACTGAGTTGGGACCAAGGTGGAATCCTTGCATTAGGAAGTTATGAAGCAATAAATTCTGGAAATGTGCTGAGTTACATTAAGACAGGTCTCACACCAAGGACAAGCTACAAATTCACATACAAAGCCTACAATAAATATGGATGGGGTCCTGAATCAGACCCAGGAACTATTTTAGCTGCCACGGTACCTTCCCAAATCACACCTGCTGTTGTCACATCAAAGAATGCCAATAACGTGAAGTTTTCATGGACAGCTACTCCCAATGATAATGGTGCAGATGTTACTGCTTACAGAATCAAATTCAAAAACAATTTAGGAGTCTTTTAAGAGCATTCAACTTGCGATGGAACTAATGCAACTATCAAAGACCAATAATGGTGTGAAGTTGACATGAACATTTTCTCTTCGATATACGGACTCACTTTGAATAGTTTAATTGTTGCTACAGTTGAAGCTTATAATGTGAAAGGCTATGGAAACCCATCTCCTGAAAACACTGGAGTAGTCAATGTTGAGACAGCTCCCTAAAAACCACCTACTG
>JAGYYR010000243.1:0-10369 GCA_021439965.1 Uronychia setigera | reverse complement strand
AACCGAGTTGGTCCTCCTGGAACCGAGTTGGTTCCGATTTCTGGAAATGTGGGGATCCTTCTTCCATCTTGAGATTGTGAGCAAAATCAAATCAAATCAGGGGGGAGATAATTCAGAAGAAGCTGGGAAGATCTCAGCCAAGGCTTATAGGTCGAATATCTATTGCAATTCTTATGAAGATGGAGCAAATGATTGCTCCTATGGGTTGGAGTACTTAGGGAGCTTTTTCAATCCCTAAGTCTACATCATCAATGGGTATAATGAGGGAAGGTATTATGCCTTCTTTATCTTTTTGATCATCTTTCTTATAGTCTATTTCTCAACACTCCTTTCAATCTCCTTCCAACAAGAGAAAAATGGGATTGAAGAAGAAAATCAACAGTTTGTTAAAGGATCCTCTCACCTTGCGGGATATGTCACTCTTCTTCTTCTAACCATTTTCACAATCCCAGTATTTTCACTGTTACTCTCTGCATTTGCTTGTGAAAAGAAAATCATTAATGATCAAAGCCAGACATATATCAATTATCATTATGGCTATGATTGCTTCAGTTTCTACAGCATTGTTTTGGGCTTGGTCGCCTTATTGGCAGTTATTTCGTTATTTGTCTTTTTGCTATTTGAGACGATCCTGTTTACGGACGTAAAGACAGAGTCGAATCTACCTTGGGCAGGATCAGCCAATAGAATACTCACATCTAAATTTTTAATGAAGTTTTTCCTTGCCTTCTCACTTGCTTTTGAAAGTGGCAATGGAAAGACTATCATTGTTTTCCAAGTTGTGAATATGTTCTGGGCATGCTACATATTTTACAAACGCAACAAGAACTTCTGGATCTTTGATACGTCAGTTTACAGGGTGACAATAATTTAAGAGAGTTCATACACATGGTGGTCAGTTTTGACTCCTATAGCTAAGCTGCTTACTCTCAAAATCTCCTTCTTTTTGTTGTTTTTCATTGCAACAGGTAACATTCTATTTACACTACTTTTCCTTCTACGTACTAACAGAAATCGGTGCAGATACTACCTTTCAAAGTTCTACTCTTGCTAGACTGAAGAGGAATTTGAATAATACTTCTTACTTTTTCTAACCTACATTGATAATGAAGTACCAATCCATGACTGTATTATTCTCAAAGGAGTCATGCAGAGACACATAAAGACTTGCTAGGATAGCAAGTGCAATTGTATAAATTACTATAGAGAATTAGGAGAGAAGAAGAAGCAAAGCAATGCAGAAGACTTAAAGGTTGGTGGTTCTCAGAACAATTCAAGATAATCAGCTGGGAACCAAAAGAATAATGAAGAAGGGATAGGGGATGAATCACTCTTTCAAGATGCTAGAAGAGGCCAATCAAACCAATCAACAAAGGAGACCCTGGCCAGACTACTCATTGTCCTCTTAGAGCTCACTTTAAACAAATTCCCAGACTCTTTACGACTCAAGTTCATCTTTTGCTATGTGTACTGCCACAAGCTTAAAAATGAATTCAAATGTCTCACTGAATTGATGAAGATGAACAATCTCAAGCCCTCTATCGAATGGAGTTTCTATCTCTATTCAGCAAAGAATGATGTCTAATCAATCATGCAAGAAAACAGTTTGGAAATAATGCAAAGGAAGAGGGGAGTAAATCCTTTAAAACTCCATTAATTCGAATTCCTTTACAATGACTTTGAATAAGAAATTGAGAACGCTACAATGTTCTGCATTGATTTCTGGAAAGAGTTGCAGAAAAGTGATTTTGATGTTAACCGACTGCATGATTTTGGAATTGAAATTTCAAACAAATCCAATCAGATCACAAACTATGGAAAGAGTCTTTTCGCTCTTTACCCGAACAATTTGAGGGTTCTTAAGTTCTATGGGTACTTCTTAAGCGAAGTTATGAACAATGAAATTGAAGCAAATGACTTATTTGAAAAGGCTGAGAGCATCTCAGAAATCCTGAACTACAGGAAAGGAAGATCTCAAAATGACCTCACAGAGGAAACTAAGTTTGGCTACAATACTGAGACAATGATAGTCATCATGAGTGTGAACCTCAAAGAAATTGGAATCATTGAAAATGTTAACTATGAATCGAAGGCAACGCTTGGGTTTAATTGGAAAGAGCTTATTGGAAAGAACGTCAGAAGCCTCATGCCGAAAGTTCTTTCTGACCATCATGATGATTTCGTGAAGAACTACTTTGATTCTGCAAAGCCAAAGATCATAGACATGGAGAGAGACCTCTTCGGAAAGACAAAAAGTGGATACGTTGTGATGGTTAAAGTTCTAGTAAAGGTCATTCCATTCCTCAAAAAAGGACTAAGGTTTTGCGGCCTCATCCAAAAGATGGACAAGTGGAGTCAATTCATGCAACCTCCACCAAACTTCCTTGATCAAGATTACCATATAATCATCACAGACCTTGATGGGTGCATCAAAGGGTTCTCTGAAAATTGTTGGGAGAGCTATGGAATGAATTTGAATCAAATAACGGCCAGAGGAAATGATGATCCGACTGAACAATACAAGATCGATGAATTCATCAACCAGCTGAAACAGTACAAATTCATTGACGACATGAGAAAATCTCAAGAAGGCCTTACAGCACTACTTGACACCTCAAAGATTAAAGGAGAATTAGACAAGGAAGTGGTGACTTTCAAGGAAATCTAATTAATTGACAAAAGATGTGGGAAGTATGAAATCAATATCTAGATGACTGAAACTCAGTTTGGGGAGGGAGATATTGAATTGAGGATTTTCAGAATCCTAACTATTTAAAAGATTGAGTCATTCGACTAGACGGACAGATTCAGAGTCTCTAGCAACAGTGCTTTTGGTCAAGAAATGCTTCCAATTGGTCAAGTTGAATAGTAAAACTCCTAAATACATGAAAATCACGACTATGAAGATGAAGAATTGTTCAGAGCAAACCACTTAGATGATAAAATAAGCAAAGAAGTGGAGATGCAATTCACCAACAACATGAGGGGCGGATAATCATAGAAGAAGGTGAAGGTGAGTAAAAATCTTGAAGAGTTCTAAAAAGTAATCTCCAGTCGATCCATTCCTAAGAACATCAAGTGTCTGAACAAGAGTTTTATTGCCCTGCTATTAGTAACAACCATCTTGTGCATCACGCAGCTGGTAATAAAGGTGAGTCTTCATAACTTGTTGATTCAAAAAATCAACAATGTTATGGTCCTATATGAAAACCAATATCTCATTGGTGAATTAGTTAGCAACATGAGGACACTAGGAAAGATCAAAATAGGGTTGGAATCGAATTCTTATGAACTAATAGACTCTCAGCAGACCATAGTTCTTGAAAAGTTACAAAAGTAAATTGAATTACTAAGAAGGAACCTCAAAAACCTTCAAGGCCTATATTAGAAAGACATTGAAATTGTGAGTATTAACAGTGATGACTCACAAAGCTTCAGGGATTTTAAGATGGACCTGGTGCTAGATCAGATAGTCTCTCGTTCTCTTCAAGTACTTAACTCTCCTGAAGAAATAGTCTTCAACCATAGGCTTTTCTTTGGTGCACAACCTCATTAGCCTGGAGACTAAGTCGAGAGTATTGAGAAGCATATTTTCTACATAATTGAAAACTTGCTTTTTGTGGGGAGACCCAAAAATGAAGAAATTTACAATGAATTCAATTCAGAAATAGAAGGAGATCTGACCTCTGGAACAGAGACAATGATCATATTCACTTCAATATCTTCAGTTCTGGTTATAAGTTGTGCCTTCTTTATCATCCCAATAGTCCATGCTGTATAGAAGAACAAAGTTCATGTGATGTGGTTGTATTGTGAGTTACCAATTCAAGAAGTCATCAAGGTCCATAATCGATGTGTCGGGTTCTTCGATTATATATAATTCATTAAAGCAACCAATAAAGGACAAGGGGAAACTTTTTAAAGGATCAAACATCAAATCACTTAAAATTAAAAAGAAGAAGAGAGGAAAGATGAAGATGAAAATAGACTAGAAGAAATCGAAGAAGATGCAGATGAGCAGAGCTAGCGGTCTGAAGAGCCAGTCACTAAAATTTCCCCAAGCAGACTCACAAGAAGAGGTTTTAATGAAGACCCAACTAGTAGTGATAGTGAAGAAGAGGAAGAAGAAGAAGGAAAACTCAATGAAGTAAGCTAGGAAATGGGTTCAGATAATAACATGAAAATGAGATCTATGAAAAAGATAAAGGTAAATACCAAAAGCATAAACATCTCAACTGTTGTTCTCATTGCAAGCTATCTTGCCTTCTTCATATCAACGTTCATCTTCACCAATGATGTTCTTAATGAAAGCAAAGTAGCACTGAAGGAGATTTAAAACCTCAGTTTGAAGCACTCTTCGCTTTTATTCTCTTACGTCTTCTAAGATGAAAACATTTTAAGAGATAAGCTAATCTATCAGTCATATTTCAAAGGCCAATCGCCCTCACCTAATGAACTGAATTTAATGGATCTATACATGAAACAAACATGGCAAATTCTTGATTCAATCCAAGATTCGTAAAGGAGCCATTCTTCTTTCATTGACAAAACAATGCAATAGGAGAAATTACTGGACTCAAGAAGTTATTGTTCTCTTTTAGAACTTGAAATCTACTGCAAATCATTGGATAATGGATATTTAGATATGGGAGAAGAACAAGCAATCTTCGGGTACCTAAAAAACCTGGAGACAATCAGAATCAAATTTGATATGAGTAGAGGGGACTTCGTTGCCCTGAAAGGATTGAGCAATAATAAGCTTCTTATTATGTACTTTATCCATGAAGAGCTGTTCATGCAGAATTCATTCAAATTAATCTTCAACTCAATCATTGAAAACTCACAGCAATTCTATGAAGATAAGATTCTCATTGAAAACCTGTCCTTCTCGATTTTCATCATCTTCACAGTCTTCATGTTTACCAGCATCTGGAGAAGGTTTATTAAAAGTCTCAATGATGACATTTTCAGATCCCGAGGCATGCTCAGTATGGTTCCTTGTGACTACATAATGAATCAGGAAAATGAGAAGAAAATTGATCTCACTAACATCATTAACATTTGATCACTGAGTTATTTAGTTATTGACGCCTTTTGAGTTCAAGAAGCTTTCTCATCCTTGTTCTTACCTTCCCATTCTTGGCCGTTTGGATTTCCCTTTTCTCCTTGAAGTACATGCTTTCTCTTGAATTTAAAAGGCTTCTTCTTGCTGGCTTCTGGATAGAATCATACCCAGTTGGAGACTTAGAATAATTATCAGCGATTATGCTGGAGCAATTTTTAGCTCAGTTAATTCCTTCCATAACAGAGCTCCTGTTGGTCAGGTTTCCAAGGTTTCCAAGAACACCACTTCCTATAGAATCTTGTTGATGATCAATGACGATTGATCGGTGTCTCACATTGGAAGATAGGTTGTTGCGCAAAAACCGATTAACATTGAATTTGGAGACGGAGGGTATTGACGAAAATGACGGTGATACGATTGACTTCTCATCTTTTGTTACGAAACTCTCAAATGACTGTAGTCTTTCAGAAAGGAGTTTTTTTACATCATGTGGACTGATTTACTGACCGAATTCCATATGCCTCTTGGCAGGCTTCCGAAGGAGTCTGAGAGAAGCATTCTTGTCTCTAGAGATGTCTTAGAAATTGGGTTGTGTGTTTTCTTTCTTGTCTGGGGAAGGGGCTAGGATCTTCACTGAATTTTTAGGGGATTTATTTCCAGAATTCCTTCTCTTAATTTTCCCTTTCAAAAACTAGGAGCGTTGCTCCTCTATACTTCCTCTGTTAAACCTCCAACCTTTAAGTTCTCGATACTTCTTAATTGACAATTTTTTCTATCCCATATCATCAACGAATGAATTAAAGAAGGGCTTGTATGCTTCACCTTAAATTCAAAAATCCTTGTGCCTCAATGAAACACCAGGGGATGGTTTGAAGGAATATACGCTGTTTTTAGAGTCAACAGCATTCCCATTTCTTAGCATGAACTGTTATGAAGACTCTCTCTCAGTATTTATTGGGTTTTAAGATCCTTTCTTTTTATTGTCTAAAGTGGATTTCTGGAGGAAAGTTGTCAAGTCCAAGAGCCTCACTGTTTTGGATCCTTCATCTACCTGAGACTCATCCACTTATTTGAATTTGACTGTAGTTGACATTTGCTTAGGAAGGTTTTAGGTATTCACCTGCTCAACTTTCAATACGTGCCCATTAAGGTCCAGGGTTCTGTCTTCAAGGTCCAAATCGTTATTGCTGCCGGATCCGATTGCTATTGAGTAGTTTTAGAATTTAGAGGTCTGAGGATTAGATAAAAATTTTTACCAGAGTATTTTGGTTCTCAACCACGATTCCATCTTCGCGTTCTCTCTACTTTCTGTCAACTTGTTTTCGTAATTGGTCAATAATGTTCTCAAATTCAATATCAACGATTTCTTCTTCTTTTTTAATGCATACTTCCTTTGGGTTGAACTCTATTTTGGAAATCATCATACTTCTCTTAAAGCTTTTTTGCAACTTCCTAGATGGTCCAATTGTCCCTTTTTTATTGTAGTTTACTGAACTTGGAGAGCTGATTTCGCTTCCTGATGTGTTCTCCATTCCCACTAAGGAAGGAGCTCTGTAATTCGTATTTATCGAGAGAACCTTCCTGGAGAGAGGGTATGGTTATTCTTCTTATTTTTTCTTGAATTAGGTTTTCTAATGATGATCTTTTTCTGCTGGCACCTAGGAATAAGAGTTCTTGTCTTACTGGTTCTTCAGTGTCATTTAAGAAGGGCGCTTGAGAGTCAGGGGTAGGGAATATCATTTTGGTGAAGAGTTCAGAGAGTAGAAATTGAGTACAGCAAATAGAATGGATCCTCATTGATTCATCTACTTCTAGAGTTGACTATGAGAAGATGTTAGAGAGGACAATATCTATGACTATCTCTGCCGCAAGAAATTCCTCAGTCGAAGTAGGAAGGTCAGGGAACCCTACTTGCACTGATGGTTTTACATCGGGTCGTGACTTGTTCTTTATGAAATTCATATTGGAGATAATTAACAGATACATAGGACATTCTATTATGCAACTAAAAATGCAAGAGTTAATGGTAAAGTCATTTTTCAACTCAAGGAATCCCAAATGATCTTAAACGGTCAGGACAACTACAAAAAGCGCAACCTTATGAAGGCAATGACATAAATTGATGAAAGTGAGTAACTATTCTAACCTCTAGAGAAAACAGGGATGATTAAGGAAGACGTTTTCATCCAATTGCTGGATTGTGCTAATATCAGTCTATCTGTGCAAGGATAATGACTACTCAGATAGATAGCCGTTTAAGGGAACTTAATTCCTTACAAGAACGCCATCAACTTGATTTGACCAGCCACGATCACTTACGATATGGAAGAGCCTAAGTATGAAACTTTATCCTTAATGTAAAAATTTATTTGTTTAGGGCACCTATATAGAAGTAACAGAGGAGTTCAAACAACTCCACTTTCCTGCAAAAAAATGATGGGCCTCTCGATCGAATGCAGAGATCTATATCAAAACTTAGCGAAAGAAGGAGAAACAGTGTGAAGAAAGAATCAATAGAATAGTAGAGTCGGAATACCCTAAGTAGTGGAGGAGGGTCTGGATTTTGAACAATATCTCACTTGGCTAACAAGAATGCAGATGCTATGAAATTTAACTTCTCTGACTTTTCACCTACGAGAACTTCTAAAAACCAAGACCAATTGTTAAGGCAGTATTAATGAAACGGCCGAATATAAAAAACACCAGTTACAGAATTAAGGAAAAAGAGAATATCCCAAAATACTCTCAACAAACTCAATGTCAGCACTAATCTGACCAATGAAGGAGAAGGGAAAAAGAACTCTTAAATCCTGCTTTCATTGAACAATAAGAACCTCGCCACTTTAAAGCCAATCAAGTCCCCTCTTTCCAATGCATTAACATTACCGGAAAATAAGATAAAAGAGCAAGAGAAACTTCTAGAAGTGTAAGGTGGATTTTACTGTAGAATTGAAATCATGTATGGATTCGGCATTGACCATCGTATGGCCAAGAACATTAGACTTGACTTTTTAAGAGAAGACAATGAAGATAAAGGATACATTGATGAAGAAGATTTCAAAAACATACTCAGAAAGAACTTTCAAAAGCTCTGGGACCTTCAACTTGAGAACGCTATGATTGAAGTTACCAAAGTGAGTCAAATTACTTACCCACAGATTGAAATTGAGGCTGGACACCACTAGATTTCTTATAAGCTTCTCAATAGACTCCTTGATATTTTTGAGTTTAAGCCACGCCCTTCAAAGTAAGTATTGGTTAGTTGAACTTAGAACTTCAAAAGAGAAGAATGTATCAAATGATATATACTTCATACTCTCCTCCAACTAGTAGTTTGAGGCTGGCAAGAAATATGTGACAGAGCAAGATAAGCGAGGAGTGAAGAAACTACTGGAGAAAATTTGGAACTGAATTCATGCCAGGTTCCAGAAAGTTGCCTCTGCCTTCAGATTCTTTGACCTCAATGCTGTAAATAGGATTTTTAAAAAGAACCTTAGAATGGATCTATTAGTCTTAATGAATTTGCTCTCGGCATTGAGAACCTTCAAATAAAAATGTCCCCTGATGAAATAGCAAACTGCTATTCTTATCTTGATAGAGTAAGATATGCAAGTTCACTAACCAGGATAATAATGGAACTATAAGCTACTAGGAGTTCTGCAATCTATGTGAAGAAAAGAGGCTAGAAATTGATCCTTTTGTCAAAACTCCTACTGATTCAAACCTAAAGTAACGTCCCCCAAAATTGAGGATCATTAACGAAGAAAATGGAGAGCCATATATAAGCTCAGAATTGAAAGAGTTCAAAAAGAAAAGATAGAACAGGACTCTTGATCATGCGGTTGACAGAGTGAGTGCCACAACATTTGGAATAAGAAGCCAAGTGCAAAGAGATCAAGAGAGTATGGGAGATCTTCTTTAAGCGCGCTATCTTAAAGAGTACCTGAGTAAGGCTTAGGAACAAGATGATATTCACTAAATGAAAAAGAAGGTCTTCAAGCAAAGAATGGAAAATCTAAAACTGGCTCCCAAAGTCAAATTAGCAAGACCTTTGCTGAGTAATCAGGACCCATTGATGTAGTACCATTCTTAAAAATTCAAAAATAGAAACTTCACAAGTGAGTCTCTGGCAAAGGCTTTTATGCCCTTAAAAGACACTGATAATAAATCTTTTGATTTTAACTCGTTCAAAAAGGATTTTTCAAATTCCCGAAGTGCTTCAAGATGCACCAGTAACATTGGCCGATTCTAGACCAGAGAAGGCTTTAGAAAGGTCAGCATGATCTAGAACTAATTTGATGATGGTCAAGATACCATGTCTTATATGAGCTAATCTGGGATAAAGACACCTTCCTTGAGGAAGCGAGTACATGACAAAGGAAAGCTTATTAAGTACTCAGCATTGAAGTCTGTGCAGGGTCATGATGAAAGCAGAAGCTAGAACAATAGATAGAATCTCTCGGCCCTCACCAACCTCTTGAAGAACGGAATTAACTCGATCTCAAACCATTCACCTTATAAGGATGATGTAGCAATGCTTCCTGCGATTGATCATGCTATTTAACCTATCAGATAGTAATTTTAATCTAAAATTCAATATGAAGTCATTGAAAAACAGAAGGTCACTGCCAAGTCTTGCTCACGAGTATTCATAATAAGAAAATGGGGGAGATAATGATTCATCAGGTGGGGGAAGGCGGATGTCCCTTGAGGATATTCACGATTTCGGTAGCAATCCAAATGTGGTGTTTGGAGCCTAGTCACCATTAATGTTCTCTGCATAGAAAAAACCATAGCTGAAGCCAAGAGGAGCATAATTCCCTTCTCCTGAACCAATCCATAGCAGCAGTATGATTGCAATAAAGAAATAAAGTCACTAGTAAGCGTTTTCATGATACTTGAAACCTCTCCTAACTTAGTTTTGCAGACTTGATGATGAAACGAAGCTACTGTCCAACAGAATTTCAATGTTGAGAATGGAAGAACAAAAGATGCTTTAAAAAATTGATGCTACCAGAAGAAGAGCAGATGAAATCCTGAAAACTAAATCATTCAATGAGGAAAGGTTTAGAGAAGTAAGAGGTAGATTGGTAATTCGTAGAGAGTTAATGATTAAGAAAACAAACAAAGACAAGCTTATGATCTTCAACTGAAGAACAAGATAAAAAAAGAAGCTGCCTAAAGAAACATAGCACTGAGGAATAAGGCACTAAGTGATCAAAAAAGAGAACAAGTAGAAATGGAAAAACAGTCATTATTGTACAAAATGGAGCAAAAGAGGAGAGAAGAGTAGGAACAGTTAGT
>JAGYYR010000242.1:0-10371 GCA_021439965.1 Uronychia setigera | reverse complement strand
GATTATCAGGAGGAGTCCCTTTCACCTCTCGCTCTCTGATAAGGCTTTAAGAAACAAAATATTCAGTTCAATCCTCACTACTTTTTCAATCTAGGATTGCTGAGCACTTCTTATCTATTTTTGGAGGCTCCTCATCGTCTGATGAGTAGCTAGAGTTTGCCATTGCTCTCTCCCTGTACTCTTTAAGGTATGGAAGAGTGAATCCTAATGAAGTTTAAGTGTTTGCTCTGATTTTGTTTATCTTTAAAGAAGACCCCATCATTTTTGGATCTTGAAGTACACCCCCTTCCATCGCTTGACCCCCATTGAGCACCCCTATCAAACTATTAATCCCCATGTCCCCTCTGGGTCCAGTTGTGTTCTTCAATTGACATCATAGTCATCCAGGACTAATGTTATTTCTCCCTTGTCTTTTCCTTCAATATTCCAAGCTATCCCCATTATTGACAATTGAGAATCAATATTTACTATTCATTTCTTTGTTAGCTCCCCTGATTGAACTTAGCAAGCCAGTGGATTATAGCCGAGATTGATCTTGAATCCCCTTTCGTTAATTGAATTTGTTGGAAATATGATCTTTGTCGCCCTTTTCATCGAATTCAATATCTTTCAATGAGATCCTCTCTGTTCTCCTAATGTTATCTTAGTCTGAATTCCGAGGAACATATTCCAAATTAGTTTACTTTAAAGTGGTTACTTTCCTCCCCATAGATTAAAAATTTGTTCATTTTGGAAGATTTCCAAGATAGAGGTGATCTACTCCTCTTTATGACGAATGACCACTCCCTGAATCCTCCTTTCTCAGAAGATCCCTTGGTTGCTTGGTTTGATTTCACTGGGAATCAATAGCTAGGGAATGATGATCACCTCCTGTTTTCACTTGACTCCAATTAAATGCCATTGCAACTTTATTTATGAGGTACTTTTAAAAGTTAAAGTTTGCTAAGCTGGGGCTTTGCTTTGTACTTCTTGTTGTATTCTGACTTCACTTCCTTGGTTACTTCACTTATGAAAACTTCCATTGGCTTGCCAAAGATCTCTTGGTACTAATCATTAATGAACTTAATGAAAAATTGATAATGCATTCAACAAATTAAAGAGGTAATTAAAAATAAAACAGGATTCCTGTTAATCTAGGAAGATTGTGGCCATGCTCGTGCATGAGAATTGAAGCATTGCTGAACACGCTTAAAAACTTCTTGATCGCTTCATATATGAAGTCTTGATATCCAATAATATGAATTCATAAAAAAATTTTAATATTTCTCGAGTTGATGGAATTGCAGGTATTTGATGAACGAACTTTTAGTTATGGTACTTTCCTTCAAATTTAAAATCCTAATGCTTGAAGGTCCCCCCTGAAAGGCAGATTGCGAACCTAGGTTCGTACTTTAACCTGTTCTTCAGAACTCCTTTCTCAAGGAGAATAAAAAAGTTATGAAGACATTGGTTTCCCTATGAGAACCCCATCACCCCATGGAATGGTCCATTTTCATTGATATAGTTATTGTAAAGTTCTCACTTGAATCAAATCAGATTTTAAATATAAATGATTGAGAATAACAATTTTTTGAATAGATTTTTCAGCTCCAACCTATTCGAATTTGTTTGAGAAATTCCAAGCATAGAATGGGCCATCAAATTTGGATTACAGTTCAGGATCTGATCCGGAGTTGACAATGTGAGGTGCGTTGATACTCACGAACTCAACAGCTGGTCCAATAAGAGTTCGGTAGTAATGCATCTAATAGTCAGTGACCAATTTGTTTGAGTTGAAACCATGCAGGCACAAAATTCTCAAAATTTTTGACATTCTTTTAATTTTACGTCATTTGGAAGATGACGCATGCAAATGAAATTGAAGTTAAGAGTTAAATCAGAAGAGTTGGTCTCCATTGTAGCTTTTGTTAATCGACTTGTCACTCTAGTTGTGCTCATGAAACTCTGAGTCAGATTGATATGTCTTTACCACAGATGGGTTCTTAAACAATGATTCAATAATCATATGACCACTAGAATCTTTCCCTTCAAGCACTTAAATTGATGAGACAAGTTCTCCCTACATAAACGAGATTGAAGTTTCTCTTCATTCTATTGATTAGTGATAAGGACGCGAGTCATAAGGAAGCAGTATGCCCCAGCAAATGAGGTAGTAATGAGTGCAATATTGAAGCTGAAATAAACATAGTGAAGAGCAATTCTTTCTGGGGTCTCATGAGATTCAAACATATAGTGTTCAGTGATAAACTTTTTCAAGTGAGTCACTGATTCGAAAATAACGATACCAGTTCCCAATGCTATTGAGCTATCGAAATGAGTGTTCTTCAATTACCTAATGACATAGACAAGCATTCTGAACCGACTGAGATGGAATAGAGAGAGCCCACCGAAAAATACTACAGTAAATTGCAAATTTAATTATTTTCTATAGAGGGATTGAAATAATGATCTATAAAGAGTAAGGGAAAGAGTCTTTAAAATTATTCTAAGTACCTATATTACTGGGAACACGTATTCTTTCTCATGATCAAGGAAAAAGTGGAGAGTTAGAGAAGAAACGAGGAGTGCTATTTGGATTAAGAGGATCATGAAACACAACTTTTTAAAGTGGGCCTCGTTCTCCTTAGAGATCATGCTGGATTTCCCTGATTGCATCAGCTTGTTCATGTCTTCTGAGTCATCCACTATGGAGGTGTCCATTGTTGACTTCACTCCTCTTTCAGCCCAATTTACATCAAGTTTCTGTTCTTCAACTTTCATTCAAAGATCTAGTTAAAAATTATTAACAGTGAATGTGTTGGAAATAAAAAGAGTAATTAACGGAATACTAAATTTGATGAATTTCTCTATGTCTGAGGAAGATGTATTTTCAAATGCCAATAGCCCTAGTGGAAAATGGAACCATTCCCCATAATCCATCTCAGGCAATTTACCAGGATGCCACCAAGAGAGTGAGTTCGGCCATTGCATTGAAGAGATTAGATCGGAAAAGAAAAGAAGGAAGACATATTGCCACAATAAAGATCAAGGAATTGATAAAGAGCTGAAAGACATGGAAGACTCCATGGAACCCCCTCATTCTTGCCCATAGGATTTAGAGAGTTCCATTGAGATTGGGTTCTAGAGGAAAGAACCAGATGAATTCAGCGATTACATGGCAACAATTTACTAGAAATCTGGAAGTTTGAATCATATCAAACTTCATTCAAATCAAAATACTGCTTTTAATAAATGCTAAAAGCTATAAAGTAAGATAAAAGTATCATTTTACAGAGGAAATCTGTGAAAAAAGAGATTTTCAACAATTGAATCATTCCAATGACCTAGACAAAGAAAATTAAAACTTTTCAGATCATTCAGACAATGAACTAAAGCAAAAATCAAAAGCTTGTACTTAAAATTTATGATATTGTTTCTATTCTTATTTTGTAGGGTTGCTTGACATAGATGAAAAATTCGATACAATGGATTTTAACTTCAACTCTCAAAAGTACAATTCCGACCATGCCTTCAAAGACAAGACCAATGCACTTGAAGTCAACAACTATGTTAAAGCACCTGAAAAACATGAATTTTAAAAATAGTTCTCTTTCAACCAATAAATTGAAGAGATGGACAAGGAAACTGAAGAGCTCAAAAGGAAGTGTGATGTAAGTTGCCAAAGCTAAGGGTTTTCCAGGATGTAAAATTTTTAATGAACACTTTGTTTGAGGAAGAGAATAATTAAAAATTCGTTACTCCAGGGAGTAAGCTTTATGATAAAGCATATAGAGTATACCCAAGATTAAACTTAAACCCTGATTTCTATATTATTATTGAACAGTGATACAATGAGGAATCAGAGAAGTACATTCAGCAAAAACGAAGAGAGATAAATCAGATCATACATGATTTCAACAATTCAGATCAAGTTAATGCATTGTTCCTCTTAAAACGAAAAACCATACTAATTCAAATTTGGTTTACTTATATGCATTCATTTTGTTGAAGAACCTTTGCGTATGGCCGTTATTCACCAAAATTAGAAAATATCAAAGGCTAATGAAAAGGCATATTTTTTAAAAACATGTCCTGGACTTGATAAAAGTGTGATAACGCAAATCCTTACCAGTGAGTCAAATAAAGAGATCAGGAAAGAGTTCTTTGATCTCCTATCTTTTAAGAAGTCATCTCTCAGCAAGCTACTGAGAAATGTGTTCTCAGTGTGCCAGTTATAAGGTCTAAAAGAAACTATTCAAAAGCTGTTCTTGATGCACGTCATTAAAGAACACTTGAAATATCAGTATAAGGAGGTTGTTAATGGGTTTTAATCCATTATGGTCACTTTGGTAGAGATAATTATTGGTCTGTAGATTTCTACCAAAAACTTGAAGAACTAGCTTAGCAATTTTGCTAGCAAATCAACTTCTCTTTTCCTAAAGAAAATTGGAGAGGAATCAAAGGATATTATTGAAAAACAAACGGGTCAGATTTGCTAGAATTTCGTTATGGATATATTCAAGGAAGAATGTGAATTACTTAATCAAGGATTTTTCATCCAAAACAATCCTCAACTCTAAATATTAAATTTGCTGTTGTCGAGATGAATCATAATACTTCAAAAGATGAAAGTACAAGTTTCAAGAGATTGCAGTATCGACATTAAATCACTCCAGATGGAGATAATGAGGTAGAACTGAAGTGTAATCGTTCACAGGAGGTTTTCTCAAAAGGAACTCTGTTTCTGAAATACGGGAGACATGGGCGACCAAAAAAAAAACTTGTTCTGATTGAAGGAGAGTGCATCAAATACAAGTGCCCAACTCAAAAGAAACCTAAATATAAAGAACTGAAATGCAAGAACGTAATTCCTAAATGAATAACTACTCCTATAGATCACTAATGTTTTGGTTGGTAGGGAGCAGAGCTAGGTGCTCTAAAAATTTAAAATCACACAGGAGAAAGACGCTAACACTCTCTCAATTAAGTTCTAAGATGAGAAGAAGGAATCATTGGATCTTTTCCATGAGGACAAAGCAATCATCGCATAATGGATACACATGATCAATAATATCATCAAGAAGAACAGAGAAGATTAGAAGGTAAGAGTCCCAAAGTAATATCTTTTAGAAAGAGAAGAAAGTCAATGACCAAGAGAAGAAAAAAGAATCCCAAGTCATTTATGATGTAAGAGAAAGATTGAATCATTAAGCTTTGGAAAAATAACATTCTAATAGAAAAAACATGGATTTCTTAGATCATGAGCATGTGATAAAGCGATGTGTTGAATAGCAAATAAACTAAAGCACTTAACCAAATAGACAGTCTGATTAGGGAGTCAAAAGAATTATGTCCTGAAGAAAATCATTCTCAGTACATATAAAACCTTGATTCAATTCAAAATCTACTGTCTCTTCACAAACTCTTTCCTCCCTTTATCTGGAAATATGGGCTACCATAACAATTAAGACAAGTAATTTGGCCATCTTTGATCAAACTTTGACTATCAATCAGTGCTTCTGGTGTAATTCCAAAGAACAGCTTTGATCAAATAGTGACCAACTACAAAAAGGAGAAACAGTAATTGGAAGAGTAAAGACAAGAAGAAGGAATAATTCCGGACATGCTCGAAATAGAACAATAGATCAGTGATTATGAAATTTAGGTTGGAGAAAAGCTTAAAAATGACCAAAAATTAAAAGCAAGATGTCTCTACACAATCATCTCCAATCCAAAACAAAATGAATGGATTAATTAAAGAATAAATAATGGATCTTCATTCAGAATTTCCAATGAAAAAGTTATCGTATATTCTCATAACTCTCAATTCAATCATTGATGATGAATTCTCTGTCTACACAGTTTTCTATGAACTGGTAAAAGGAACTTAGCTTGGCAGCTATACTTTCGATGACTAATTCTATCAAAGGAAAATCAGGAGCTCTTTTTTCATTTGCTTAATGAAACAGAACAAAGAGCTGTGTTATGTGCATGATTATTTGCACTAGACTGGCTTTTCTTTTGATTCACTCTTCAATGAATGCATGAGCTCCCTCTTTATAAAGTAAAGACCAAATTTTATTGTTTAGAAATGTTCCCAACTCCCATCTACAGATATTTTACGGATTATGTTTAAAAAACATTTATTTAGGGTTTCCTAAAGTTTAAAGTAATTAAGATTTGGGACATGTATTTCATTTTCGGTGAAAGCGCTTTGTATTCAGCTTTATTAGCTTTCTTAATTATCATTCAAAATCCCTTATGCAATGTATTTCTTTTCATCATCTTTAGACTACTGACCTTGAGTCCGTTCTGAATGAGTACAGGTCCAAGCCTATTACTGATGCAGATCAGTTCCTTTACGAAATGTCAAAACATAAAGTAGAATAACTTATTAACCTTTCAAGATTGATATACGGACACTTGAAGAAGAAATAATGGAAGCAAAGGTAGACCAAGAACATCAAAAGATGTTGGAGAGACTCTTTCATAAAGCTTAGTTAAGAGAATAATAGTGATGAAGTTAAATGAACTTATCATTGAGGTAGCCATCCAATTCTCTGTCAGAATTGACGAGGCCCTTGTTTACAACTCCGATGAGGTGAGCGTTTTCGAGGGCTGCAGCAACTCTTTCCTTGTCGTTAAGTTGCTTATTGATGGCCTGCTCTGTATCATGTTTGCCTGGCTCGATTTGAATGTCGACCTATGCTAAACCCATCTAATTACCTTGAATCTTGTTGGAAGGGATCTGTAGAGCTTAACCCTGATCATTAATCCAATTAAAGTAGCCAAAGTGCAATCTCATATTCCGATTAGAGATTCTATTAAGATATAAGGAATGAGGGATAGTTGGAGTAAAGAAAATCTTGATGTATGACTTCCTTGTATCCACATGAATGAGATTTGGAGAGACAACTTTCAACTGTTCAAGGGTAAGAGGATGTTCAGGATCATTTATATGTCTGATCATATCGAAAACTAAATCATTAGCAAAACTCATACAGAGAAATTAATTTAAAATGGAATTTATGGTACTTTCAAATCTGTCTATTTCGTCAGGAAGATCTTCATTCATCTCATGTTCGAGTCGTTTTGGATCAATTTGAGTTGGTTTCAAAGGGTTGTGAATAATTGGGTTGGGGTTGTCAACTTTTGAGGCCATTTTTTTAATTATTGCTTGACAAGAGTAAAGTAGTTAATGAATGTTCAGTATTACTTTTTTGGGAGAACTTTGGAAATTTCCAGTGTTTTCTTGATTGATTTAAGATCGTTTTCCATCTGCTTTCTCTTCTACTCGCATTACAGAAGTTTTATACCTGCTTTTCTCGAGAGAGGGATCTCTCAATGGACCTGAGGCTCTCTCTAGTGCTACCAACTGCTGTCTGTGAACCAACTACACTCATTCTGCCTCCCTTTGAGGAACCTTTAACCTGAAGTGGACTCAACTATCTCTTCTGAGCAGTGGGTTTAATATTTCCTTGTCTGCTTCCAACTGCAGATGCTCTTCCACCTTTTTTGTCATGAATTCTCACAGGAGAGAAGATAATGTTGCTTATGTTCTTGGTATAGTCATTCATTCGAACTAGTTCGGTCTTAGGGATATCCATAGGGAGTGTTTGATGAGCAAAAAGCTATTTTTGCGATTGATTATGCTATTTAAGCTGATTTCTAGTTTTCTTTGCGAAATCTTTTGTTTCTCCTCCTGGTGAGGCCACTAATAGGAATGAAGGATTGATTAGTTACAAGGAGAGAAACTGAAATAGTCAATTGTTCTACAGGGACCAGTATCAACGACATTATTTGGGTCACTCACTGCAATTGGACTCCTTTAAGTAATATATCTCCCCCTTAATAATAAGTCAAGTGCTCTCTTTCAAACGGGTTGTTCAAAGAAGGAGTAATTACCATGACACATTGTCAACTTTGTTTGGCTACATGCCAAGTGAAGAATATTTTTGGTTTTGAGTTGGTCTTTTGACATGGGTGATATTTTGATTAGCTCCTGACTCGTAGTAACTAAGAAAGGAAATGTTGAATTTATGTGTGAAGAAGAGGACGTACTTTCTTGCGTTGTTGAGCTCCTTGTCGACTCTCTAAATCCAGCATTGATGGTTCTCCTGATATGAAAGCATCTTGTTAATTAATTGTACTTTTAATAGATATTAATCAAGGATGGCAACAGAGAAGAGAGCACAAGTCCTCAAGGATGTTCGAGAGTCCTTATTCAACCCAAAACCCTGAGTATCCTTAAAATTCTGAAATAAGAAAGATTAATCGAAACCGAAATCTGATTTTTCGCATATTATAATACATATCTCCTACATTTGAACAAATAACCCTTTAAATTGTAAAAGCAGTGTATAAATTTAAATGCTAAAAAGGAAATGTAGAATGGCAGCTATGAAAAGAGGAACTTCTATTTGTGTTTATTATTGATGATGATTTAATAGGATGTTATAGTTTTTCATTTAAGATTTTGGGAATAAGTTCGGCAGGAATGCAGAAGAATACATCAATACTGAAATTTACCATTTGGTCAATCTCTATTTAAATATAAAATATCATTCGAATACGGAATAAGAAAACCTCAGTCACTCCAGATGTATTCTAACGGAAGTAAAAACCATTTAGGTGTTTGGAAAAATTGAAGAAAGAATTGAAGCAAAGATGTCTCAAAAGAGCAGCCCTACAAAAATGGTTGGAATCAAAGTTTCTTTACCACAGGGGTATTCCTAATCCTTCAATCCTCTAGATAGAAAAAACAAGGAATGGGAGGAAAGAATCAGAGCATGAAAAACATCTCAAGAAATTCAACTGACTTAGCTGAAATTAATCACTACACTGCTGGAGCTCCCATTCAAAACAATGATTTGAAGCAAGGACAAAGCCAATACTTGGATAAATCAAATGATATGAGAGGACTCAAATCCTTGTCTCCAATGGGGAGACATGGAGCCAATCCATCTGCCAACCATGCAGCTCCAGGAGGTAATTCATTTAATAATGCGTTTCAGGGGCATCGTTTAGCTACTCAGGAGCAAATCAAAAGATGTACTAATCTACTACCAAAAATAACTTGAACTTAAGTTAGACAGCTGATTCTCAAATGACATCTCCTTCAAAGGGTGGATCGAAGACAAAGCTGATTAGTGTCTGGGACATGATGTCTCTTAACGACGTAAAGAAGTTCCAAGAAGAACAGTCATTGAAAAATATGAAAAAATAAGAGGAGAAACAGAATTTGAAGAGTTTTTTGGAAATGTAAATGAATCAAAAAAATACCAACAAAATGATTGATGTGGCAAGAAAACAACAAGAATATGATGAAATGAAGGCTAAACACCAAATGTACGATGAGATCGAGAAAGAAAAGAGAATTACATTGAAATCTCAGCTCCAAAACAATGCCACTGAGTACAACCAGATTGTTGCCTTCAAGAAGAACAAGGACCAAATGGTAATATTGTTCATTTACGATTTAGGAGAGACAAGATCAAAGGAACAGAGAGTTAGAGCAAGTAGAAATGTAAAAGTTTATCTGGGAAAATGAGAAAAACATGGACACCAGCTAGTAGAAATTCCTAAACCAAACCCATAAATCATCAGTCAAAAAGCAAATCGACTGGCAAAATAAAGTTGCCGAATAGTCAAAAAAAAATGACACAATGGAAGAGGCCAATGCCTATCAACACAGAATGGAACACTTCTATGACAATTAGATCAGATACAGAAACATCCTTCAATAGAAAGACCAAAGAGATCAGAAGATTCAAGATTAATATAAAGGAGTGGCAAACCACTCAATTGCTAAAGTGATCAGAGATGAAAGTCTTGAGAAAATAGCAGACAAGAATGTCGTTGTGGCTGGAATTAAAGCTGAGAGAGTTGAGCAAGTGAGAAAGGATTGGAAGAAACAAGCGATTGATGAGGCAAAGAATGTTCAGATTCATCAAATTGGAGCCAAAATCCATTAAGAAAAACAGAACAAGTTATTTGAAAAGGAATTCGAGAAAGAAATCGTTAAAAAAGACAATGAGCAGGCTGTGCTTTCTCAGATCAAAGATCACGCAGAAAAGTACAAATACACTGACCTCATTAAAGATACGTTGATCCTTTAGGCACAAGAGAAGCAGAAGGTGAATCAGAATCAGAGCTTGTACATGAACGACAAAGAACTCGGTATCAACAAGAAAATTGTTAAGGATTTGGGCCAGGACAGTGTTGGATACTCACCAGACGTAAAGCGGATCGGAACCAAACTCAATCAAAACTCTCCCAAAGCAATTAATCATTTATGAACTTTACTTAATACTATTGTAGGATGTTTCTGTATCTGATCTAATTGTCATAGAAGTGTTCCATTCTGTGTTGATAGGCATTGGCCTCTTCCAT
>JAGYYR010000241.1:0-10373 GCA_021439965.1 Uronychia setigera | reverse complement strand
TGGCTCAATCTTAGAAATCATTCATCCCCCTGAAGTTAGCAAGTACCATGAAGGAAATATAGAATGCCAAAAGGCCAAATTTGTGCAATTTCCATGTACTTATGCTGGAAATGAACGAAAAGTCACATTTGATGCTTCTTTCTTCACTACTGAATTACCACCAATGACCAAAATTGAGGCTTCGATCATTAACATCATTTCCCAGAGAGCCAATGGAAAATACGATTTTCTCATCAAAATCTATGATCCAATAGATCCAACTTCTATTATTGCAGAGGGATCAGTGAACACTGTCCTATCTCCAAGAATCCTTTCTGAATACTATGTTTAAGCCTCTAACGAAACTGCTTGGAATGATAGCATATTCTCCATCACTTTAACAGCTAACTTTGATCTGGTCACTGGGGACATCATTGTTTTCCAAATAGACGGGGCCATAGATTCCTTCCCAAGCATAGAATGCTCAATGGAGTATACTTCTTTCATTTCTGGCTTTAGCTCATGCTTATCTAATCCTGACTGGAATGAGGACTACAGTACAGCAGAAGCCCAGATCATATTGGCTGAGGGTGCCGAATAGAAAAATTCTTTCACTTTAAAACTAAAAGGAAGGAACAAGAACTCATCAGGGTCAGTTTCAACGAAACTCTCCATTGTTCCTCATGATAAATCTGGAGTGATAGCATTGTACTAAGATCAATGTAAACCTGACACTTAGGTTACTTATGCTGTTAAGTAGCCGACATTTGAGATTAATAAAATCGAGTCATCGGAAGAGAATACAGCTGCCAAAACAATCTACACAATTACCTTTCAACTAGACACGGTAATCCCTGTTGGAAGTCGCTTAACGATCAACTATCCTAATGAAGTTGAATAGGACAATGACATTTCCCCTGCATGCTAACTCCAAGGGGTTCCTTATTCCTGCAGCATTGATAATTCATTTAGATAGGTTACCTTTGACTTGAGAACTCTTCCCTCTAACATATAAGCTGATACTCAAGTGATAGCAACAATACAAGGCATGCTAAATCCAAGGTCTGTCTTATCATTAATCGCTCAAGTTTTTGACCTAAAAGTGACAGATTACTCAGAAACTAACATTACTTATGCCTCTAAAGATATTGGCTCAACTATCAATCTAACTATGAGTCCAATCACTATGGTGATTACCTCATCAAATCCTAAAAGTTATGAAGACACCACTCTCACTGTGACAGTGACATCTGTGTCTGTGATTAGAAGCTATGATAAGTTCTATTTGAGTTGGAAGACCACTGATGATGTTTATAAAGATGTGGAATGCACCTCAAAATCAGATTTCATTGAGTCAATATCTTGCAATGAATATTCGCCTGTCCCTACCCCAGACTATAAGACAATTAGTCTGAATATCTCAAATTTGAATCCTTCAGAGACACCTGGAAAGACTTTCATTTTTGAAGTGAAAGTAAAAAACCCAATGGCAGGCCCTACCTTATTCAAAATGAAAACAAGTGATTCAAAATGATTTGATATCGGTGAAACAAAAGGTGACGTAGCTGGTCCAGAAGTTGAATCAGGAGGGTTACTAGAAGCTTCCTATAGATTTTCAGAAGGAACTACAGATACGAAGGCATCTATTCAGTACTCATTCAAATCAACCTCACCCACTTCCCCTACTGCTTCAATCGAGATCACTTACTCTGAAGACATTAGTAGATACGAAGACACTGAATTCAAATGCAAATACGCTGGTGTTATAAAAGATTGCACTGTTGACTATGTTGCAAGGAAAGTTGTTATAGCAAATGCAGCACCTAATACCATTGATGGTGGAAAAGTCTAATCTGTGGAAATTGTTGATGTTCGAACCCCTCATTCGACCAAGCCAATTACTAGCTCCCATACTATAAGGATCTTTGAAGGGGCTACTGATTACGGTATGGACTAGGTGACAACTGAGTAGACTCTAACTCCTCAGTCAATGAGTTATTTCTATGTCTCTTCTTCGGATATTGGAGCAGGAAACAGTTCTATTCTCACTGTTAAGTTTTCTTCAACTCCGGCTTTTCTTGTCACTGGTGATAAGATCATAACAAGTTGGGAAAGCTCTGAAGATGTTTTCGGGACTGCTCCTACGTGTACTTCATTAAAAACTGCCTAAATATAAGAATTCACTTCTTGCACGACGTCAAGACCTGAACTTTCATTTCACAGTGTCACAGCTGCTATGACAGTTGTATCCCAGCCATAAGATTTCGAATTCTCGATACCAACCACCAATCCTTCTTCTGGTGACCATAAGTTGAAAATTAAAATAGTAAACAGTGATGAAACTGGAATTGTAGCAGAATCAAGCATGAGCACATTGATAATCATTAAAGTAGAAGGAAATATCACTCAATAATCATCTAGTGCTCCAAATGAACAACTTTCTTCAATAAAATTGAATTGGGTAACAACCCGATCCTATCCAAAGGTTTTCGACATATTAATTGAGGTGAAGCAATCTTTCATGACTGTTTCCAAATCATCGAGTTGTTTTTCAACAAATTTTCAAAATCTATGCGTCCCTGATGAGGCTAATCAAACACTGAAAATAACTGGAGTTTCAAATGTTATCTAGACACCTTAGAAGCTAGATTTCATGATAGGATTGGTCAATGTTAGAAATTCAAATACTAAAGATCCATCTTCAATCAAGATCACTATTTCAAGTGATGGCACTGTGTATCAAACAGTGTCCTCAGGACTAGTACCTAATACTAACATCATTTCATCTGGATGCACTGACCCCTGCATTCACTGTAGAACAGGCATGCTCACTACCTGCTATGGTTGTGATCCCAACCATCCAAAGCTTATGTATAGGATAGTTTAATCCAATATGTGCACGAGCAGCTGTCTCCATGGTACCACTGAAAATCCTGACATTCCAAAGAGATGTGAAGGAACTCCAACTCGACCAGGTCGCTGGATTAATGGATTTAGTGTTTCCATGAAGGGATCAGAAACCAAAACAGCAACATTGGTAGATATGATATTAAGGTTTTAAAGTAATGAAACCATATGGAAAGGAGCTTACCTTGATATAACCTATCCTTCCGAAGTACTATCCACTGACACGCTAACGTGTCCAGAACAGACATGTACTGTGGACACTTCATCAAGAGTGATCACAGTCACGGATTTATTTCCTTCAGATATATAAAGTGAAACGGAATTTTCAGTGATAGTGGTTGGGTTGTTCACTCCGAGGTCTCAAGCAGAAGTTGTATTTTCAGCAAAAGCATATGTTGCCACAACTGGTCAAGTGTCTACTTAAGGTGATTCATTAACAGTAAAGATGACAAGCCATGCAGATTTTTCTCCAACAGTAACTTTGGGAAATACTGTGAAAAATGAGAAAGATCAAGTTGCATTCTCTTTCACTCTCCCTATGACTCTGATTTCTGGAGATGTTTTAAAAATCACTTTCACTAGTTATAATTTGGCTGATGCAACTTGTTAATCAGTTTCTGGCTTGGAGGCAATTGATTGTTCTTTCTCTGAATAGACACTTTCAGCTTCTCTTACATTCTCTGGGGGGTCATTGACTAACAGTGAATTCTCTTTCTCAGTTTCCAATTTCATAAATCCTGAAAATAAAGGAAAATTAGAAAATTTGCAAATTCGAACTCAATCAGATGATCTTATCAGTGCCAGCTCTTGGGAATTTAGTGTTTAAACTACAACATCACTTTTTTTGACGTAGACTCCAACTACTGCAAGTGCCCCAGCTGATTTTGAATTCTTCTTCCTATCTGAAATGGAGTATCCATCAAACGCAAAGTTGAAGATAGATTATCCCATAATGGTCACAGACACCACAGCTGAATTCACATGTACTATCACTTTACCATCAGCATCAACCCCAACATGCATCAAAGATGCAGTTCGCCACACCATTATGATTACAGATTTCACAACTACTGTTGTGCCAGCGAAAACAGTATTCAAGTTTAAAATTTCATAAATGACCAACCCACCTACCAACTCTGTCAATGACTAAATTTTTATCACTGTCCTCTCATCAGAAGATGTTGCATTAGCTAAATTTACAGGTCTTTCTCCAATAGCTACTGGTGGGATTCAATGCACACCACCTTGCTAAACTTGCGAATCAGAATCAGCTCCAACTGTCTGTACTTCATGTGACCAATCAGGATCTAAAAAGATTTTATCTTCTACTAACACATGCACTACAGACTGTGAAGAGGGATATGCTGCTAACTGGTTTACCAACAAATGCTAATAATAAAGTAAGAAAGGATGTTGATGAATTAGCTTGCCATTCAAAGTGTTCTGTAGATTGCTTAGATGAGGGCATCTCACCCTGTGATAAGTGTTTTCTAGATAAAAGCAATGATACTTGCATTGCTAAATGTCCAAATGGCAAATATTCGCTTAAGAGCGCTTATGAATGCTTACGTAGGTCCTTATTCTAACAGTAGCTTGTGATTAAAAATGTTCAACTTGTACTGGTCCTGCAGACACCCAATGTCAGTCATGTGTCTCACCGAATCTTTTCCAAGGGCCCTCAAAGTGTGTTCCATAGTGTGAAGATACATACTTTGAATATCCTTCAGATCCTGTCACTTGTAAAAGTAAGAAGGCTAAATAACGTTTCAGAGCCTTTTTGTGCCGATGCAGAGAAATTTGGAGATGAAGAATGTGATGATGGAAACCTCACAGATGGAGACGGTTGTTCTGCAAAATGCATAGTAGAATCAGGATGGAGCTGCTATGGGGATGCTTTTAAAAAATCTACTTGTTTCATGGACTTTACGATAACCTCAACCAAAACACCAACTATCAGAACTTTTCTCATTGCAGAATTTACTGCTGTTATTTCGGACTATACTGAGTCATAAGTTGATCTTATATGGTCATTGAGTCCAGAAGTAAAAGCATCAAGTTTTTTTACTGGAGTTAATGGCCTCTATTTGGGAATTTCTGCAAATTCATTGGCTAGAAACACAGAGTACACTCTGACATTATCAGTGACTCATAAGCAGCAAACTAGCCATAAGGGGACCCATTAACTGACTTTTAAAACTCTAAGTGGTCCTAAAAATGGCACTACTACCATTGATAAATCAGAAGGAATAGCAGTGATGACTGATTTCGTTATTACCAATCAAGGATGGACTACTAGTGAGCCCAACAACAAAATATACTTCTCATACTATATGGTGCCTTTAGACTCAACTAACTATACTCTCCTCTCGTCTGAGACTGAAGAACTCACACTCACTGTTAAACTGCCTCCCACTATCCAACTTAAAGTTCATATTTCCGATGACAGTGGCGAGAAAGCTGTAGTTCATCTAATAGTTAGTGTTGAAAATCAGGGTAATCTGCTGACTATTCCAGAAGTCATTAAATCATCAGCAGGTGGCTCAGAAACAGAGAAGCTTAACACTCTCCATGTACTCGCTTTGCAATTGAACGATTATGATGCATATAGTAGGACAATCAAATAAAAAGCCGACAACAGATAGAGCATCATAGATAATTTGCCTCAGGATGTCTCTGGGTTGACAACGGATGTGAAAAAGGTGTACTTCACAAAAGTGTGCATTGATATTTGTCAATAAGTCACTAATGATGCTGCTGTTTTAGAGGGCATGGATGATACCCACATCGATAAAGTCCTTGACCAGATGATTATTGTCGGTGAACTTGGGGCTGTAAAAGCTAGCAGTGCTCGAACACAAGCTGAGTAGGTGTTCACCATCATGACCAACTTACAAAGTGCATTAGAAAACAAGACTACAACGACACTTCTCTAAGATACTGCTGCAAAGAAGAAAACATTAAATAAACTCCATGACTAAGTCTTCTCTAGGTTTGAGGGTGAGTTTACCAAAGTATTAGACCCTGGTGTTCCATTTACTTTTTCAAGTAGCAAAATGGAGGTGTATATTGAAAGGGTACTTAGTTCGTCTCTCAGTTCTACTCCAGTTAAGGAAGTAAAATCAGAAACTGGAGCCATAATTAACTTGCCACTAGGTGCTATTGCTGGCGGAAGTCAAGTTTCTCTGTGTCATAAGACATTCAAGTCTTCTCCTTTCAAATCTGTTAAACTTGCAACTCCAAAATTGAAACAAGGAGACCATACCGTCTACATAAAAATAAGGAATGCAGATGGATCCATCAAGAGTGTGAGTGGATTAACAGATCCAATCAAAATCTCATACCCAGTAGCTAATTACATCCCAGGAAAGACACAGTGTTCAATAATGGACATGACCACAATGACTTGGGACTCCAAAGACTGCATAGTGGCTGGTTATACTGGGGGGTTGATAACCTGTCACTGCACTCATACAAGCTACTACTCCACCATTTCAGAAACAGTGGAAGAGGAAGAATCTTTCATTGTCAACATCTTAGCTGGTTTCCTTATCACAACCTTATCACTCCTCAGTATTCTCACAATGTTCAAAGACAGAGTTGACAAGAACAAACTAGAATAGAAGAAGCTAGATAAGAATGAAATCTCAAAATTATCTCAGCTCAAACTTGCAGACTAGTATCTGTGCTTGTGCATTGAAAATTCCAAAAGGGTCAGTGGGGCTTGGAATGATTTCGTGTTCTGTAATTTGCACTGTCATCCTCTTTTGTCAATTTTCTACAAATTTGATCTGGAATTCTCAAGGTTTGGAAGATTCTGGGTATTCTTCCTCAACTTGCTATGCATCCTAATTTTAGTGAGTGTCTTCTTTGGATCGATGAGGAACTCTGATAGGACAGCATGGGAAGCAAATGACGTAGGATATGTCTTCCTACTCAGTATCACTGTCTCTTTTATGGCAAGTCTTGTGCCTACATTGATCAGCTGGATATTTAAACACAGAGCTATCAGAGAGATAAAATCAAAAACAAACAGTTTCCTCATTCAGTCTGATAATAGAAAGATGCCTGTTTTGAAGAGTAAACTTAAATAAATCCTCAGCTCTAATCTTCAACTTCCCAATTTAGCGGCCTTCTAGACTAATTCCAACATAATTAGGGATTATAATCAAATGCAAAGAGACGCATAAAGAGATAATGGCAATATGGATGAATCAATCCATATGGTCCCTTAAAAATCCAAAGAAGATAAATTGCATACTCAGGTATATTTTTTTCTCTAATACCTAGAATAAAGTAATTCCTGAATCTGAACAGGTAATTGAACTGAAAGACAAATTTGATGGAACAATTGTCCTCTCTTTTGGCCTTACTTCATGGCTGATGGCTTTTCTCTGCTCTGGACTGATCGTGGGAATTACCCTGTTCTTGTGGATTACTCTGGTGAATGAAGAAATGAACCAATTGCACCAGCAATTGTGGATCACTTCCTTCTTCTTCATCTTGTTCTTTTTATTCATCTTCCTCTCTTCTGTGAAACTCTCTTGTGCCAGTTTCCTTTTAAAAAGAGGGTATGAAAGAAAACAGAGGAGATGGGTGAAAAGAATCATTCAGAAAATGTTTATCCCTAATGATTTGAGGACTTTATACAAGGATGTTAATAAAGCGAGGATAGCTTTGAATGTATTCAAATCAGATGGAGTTCAAACCACGATTTAATTGAACAATTTATTGAATTAACATATCTCATACGGGGGTTTTGGACTTATTGCCATCAGTGTCAAGACAACCCAGAAGTAGGTATTTGATTTTCTCCAACATTTTCTTAGATTAGGAAAAGATGTTTACTTCTCTGGCATAGATCATTTTCATTATGGTGAGAAGTTCACTTCTAAGAACAAAGAGATTCTTGCACCTAATAAGAACTTTCATCACATTATCTATAGACACCTGGCATAGTAATGAATCGATTTACATCAACGTAATTATTCTTCATTTTATTGAAGCTATGCCCAAGCAGAATTTCATATAGGAGGAGTCTCAATGTCTTCAGGGATTTTAAATGGATTGGTTTTAAAATCTCAGGTCCAATTTTGTCAGAGCACCTAATCTGAACAATTTTCAGCATATACTCTATTTCCTCTTGACCCGAATAGATCAGTTTGCTTCCATTCCTAGTTAATTCATCCAATTTAGAGTTACAAATTGAATTGGATTGTGTCAGAATTCAATTTTTTGGATAGAACGCTTTTTCCCCAGTCCCTTGTTCCAGGTTTTCTCTCTAGTATTTTTCTTTTTGGAATTCGTACAGGCTAAATTATATTAGAACACTCCAACTCACAGATTTTGGTTAATCTTTCGATTTAGCCCCATGACATATGGATGGCCTTAGGACATTTTTCCTAAGGGACATCTGGCAAGCATCTTCTAGCTTAGGGTAATTGCTTTGCATCCCCACACCATACACTGGATTCTCTTTGAGGAAGAGATTCTTTAGTTCAGGGTATTAATCCACTTAGAGTCGTGGAGAGCCTCTCAGATCAGATTTGTATAACTAGAATTTATACGGGCTTATGAATCAAGAAAATACAAGTACCTAATTTCTGAATACATACTGCTTAGATCTTTCATTCCTTTTTTTGAACTCAGTGACCTTAAAGTCTCTCCTACTGGAAACCCATTATCATGACGAAATTCCCCATTGCTCCTACATATTTACAATTGATTTTACTAAGCATTTTTATGGTATTTTATTGGAGAGTCGCAAAGGGTGCTCATGTTTCCAATTCATTCATCCTAAGATCTTCTCTAGCATTACTAGTGTTTTGCTCTTTTATCCTTTTCCGCTCAAAGTTTTGAAAATTAAGCCAGAACCTTGCTTTAGGAAATGGGGAGGATTTTTGGTGGGCCAGACAAGCTCCTTGATGCCCCTGATTTGACACCAGCACTTTCACTTCTGATCACCCCCTCAATGTTTCTATTCTTTTTCTTAATGTTGATATTTTAGAAACCTCTTCTTTTC
Organism: Uronychia setigera; assembly: GCA_021439965.1. Lineage (NCBI taxonomy): Eukaryota > Ciliophora > Spirotrichea > Euplotida > Uronychiidae > Uronychia > Uronychia setigera. The sequence continues at coordinate 1,468 of JAGYYR010000241.1, read as the reverse complement.
CCTATCTACTTCCACATTAAGCTTGCCGCCTACTGACTTTCCCTACTTTTATAATTTTCGAAATTATGCTCCAAGGTTATTTTACGAGCTTCTATTGTATCTGATTTTTCAAACAGAGGGGCAGTGGAATACTAAAGTTCCTCATTTGGCTAAGTCATATTCACTTGCTCAGACTCTTGCTCAATAGTGAACTATTCTTCTCCATTGCTACCGCTTTCATTGAAAATAAAGCTCTAAGGGCAGATGACCAAATTATTCTTTTCAAAGCTTCCAGAATTTACATCATAGCTGAAGTTGTGGATGGACAGATCTTCATTTTTGCAGGTTTCCATTGTTGCTGATTATTGCTTATGAACAGCCACGTGGTTATATTTTGAATTTTTATTCAAAGGGCTTTCCATTTAGAAAGTAGTGTTGATCCTTGTGACCTTCTTGTTTCCAAGAAGATTCTTCCTTGGTTTTCCTTCTAAGTACTGGATAGAAGGTTTAAACGAGCGTGTGCTACTGATGGGGATCCCACAATCCCCAACTGTCATTTTTTTAACCTTTTTCATCATTTTTTCATTCTCAGCTATTCGTTTCTCAATCTTCTCTTTGTGCTTTTCAAAAGCTGTCATTAATGTAGACTTGTTCAATTCCTGATACTAAGGTGGAATGGCTGATTAATTTTTGCTGCCCCATTTCTTATATCTTCAATCGTAGCTCGCTGATGATTATTGTTGAGCTCCTAACAGCTGGTAAGAGCTCTTAGTTCGAGAGTTATGTCTTTTCTCTGTTTGTCTTGAAACAGGTCCTGAAATGGGTGCAATTTTAGTTCGAAGTCTCTATCTCCTCCCACAAGAAGATGTAGTTTCACCCTTATCAGCCCCTTCTATCCTCTGGTCCATATAATGACCTTTGCTTTCTGCAAGGACAACTGAATGCAAATTTCTGAAAATCGAGTTTTAACATTTGACACCACTCTGCATGTGAGGTCTATTGTTGTAAGATTTTGTAGTGATTCTTGAAAATGCACTGAAAGGTCTTTCCATTCTCTATGGGTCACGATTAGGCTTACCTCTCTGACAGAATCCTTGTGTTAGTTTACAATGCTACTTTCATCAATCTTGAGTTTAAATGCTTTATTTTTGAGGTTTCTCATTGCTCCAAAGTTGTCCATCTTTGCTTTCAATGAACTCACAAAAGTTTCAGCTCTGCTCTAAGGCCTTCTATAGTCACTTTCATGCTAAGAATAAGAACAGATTCTTTACTTCTTATTAACCTCTGAGGTCTTCTTTTTGATTCCCTCTGAAAGACATCATGGTCTAGTAGCCTAACTGTCGTTAGCTCTAGTTCTATAAATCTTCATTGAAAAGGTTGGGCTTTTGTGGGGCTGCCGTACTCATTTAAGTTTGTATAACCTCTTCTATATCAAAGTCATCTCCAAAGCTTTGGTTTGCTTCCACTCTGTGATCCTCATTAGTGAACT
>JAGYYR010000240.1:0-10377 GCA_021439965.1 Uronychia setigera | reverse complement strand
GTGTACCTTGAAGAGGCTATCATGTCCTCAAAAATTCTGAGAAAAGCTGTAGAAGATGGTCTTCTTAAAGCATTTGCTGATCACATACTACTAGAATGTGAATCAATTGAGGAGCTCGGAAAATGATAAAAGAACTTGAGAAATGGGAAGAGGAGTTTGGTCTCAAAATAAACAGGGAGAAGAGTCTTCATGACTAACAGAAGAGACTGCAGAAAAAATAACAGCATCCACTGGATTAAAAGAGTGGAATCCTTCAAATACCTGGTATTAACTGCAGTTTGTCTGTTCTCAGAATAAGTAAAGAAGCTAAGAAAGCCATCATGTAAACGTTAAGGTTATGGCCTGGAGACTACAGAAGATAAAGGATCTAAGATTGAAAGAACTCATTCTCCAATCCTATATTAGGTCATTGGTTATCTTCGATTGCACATCTGTGACATCATTAATGACTAGTTCATCTTTGACCTAGAGAGAACAGCCTTCAGGAAACTTTGTAATCCGTCAAACTACATCAACAACAACCTGATTGATAAATGGTCCAGAGGAAAAAGAACAATTTACATTGTATTAGCGAATAGAGTCAGGGATCAGAACGGTTTTTAGAACCGAGTCGGTTCAACTCAAAGTTAAATCTAATGGACAGCTAAACATGTCATGCAGAAAGAAAAGGAAGAGGAAGAGAGAAAAAATGAAAGAAGAGTTGAAAAGGTTGTGTCTAGACGCATCTGCTGAAACTATGATTTGCTATCTGCAAAGATACAGTGATTCCTGATCATAGGGCAGAACTAAAGTGCAAAACACATGAGTGCTATGAACGTAAAGCATTTAGTAGACTGTTAGCACTTCAGAATTGATTTCTAAGTCCTAAAAAACATTAAGAGAGACATCAGACTAGGAAGATACATGCTTGACCCAAAAGGAGTGATTTCCCTCATGAATCAATTGGAGGAGTTTCACAGATTCATTATTGACAACGTTTGTCAGGGGAAAGCTGAAAAAATCAATGTTAAAAACTGAACAGGACTCCTAGGAAACGGAGTTAAGGAGTGAGCTGTATGAGCCACTCCATTCATAATGGAATATGTTTAATTAATCTGGAACCGACTCCGTTCCCTGCATCTAATTTCACTGCCGCATTTAATATATGGAAAAAAAGAAGGAAGAGCCAATTACCCCTAATAGCCCTCAGGATGATCTATACGAGGGTGCATGCGAACCTGATACGCTCAGTGTCCCCACAATCAGGGAAAGCATCAAAAAGAATTTTGCTCCTAAGCCTATTGAAACAGCTAGAGCACTTGTGGAGAAAACTAGGGATTAAATGAGGCATGTCCAAATTCTGAAGGTGAGAAGCACTAAGGGAAAGAAAGATACTCCTACTCAGGACGAAGGAAAGGCCACACCCCCAATGAGGAGAAAAGCAAAGTCTCCAAACTGGAAAAAAGAGATCACTGAACTCAAAGGCTTAATGAAAGAATTCATTATCAGTCAGACCACTGAACAAAATACAAAAAGGTTGAGGACAAGATGGGAAGAGAGGACCTCAAGAAGAACTGCTGGAACAAGAAAACTGGGAAAAAGGCACTGGACTGATAGAATTCTTTGATCTTAATTTTCAAGTAAACTTAGTTGAACCTACTTCGTTCTGGAACGATGTTCGTTCTGAAAAGACAGCCCGACAGCTGTCGGGTGAACGAAGTTCGTTCAGCGAACTTCTTACTGATTTAACTTTAACTATTTTGGTCCTATTAATTTGGATCCCAAATATTTGAACCATATCAATATTAATCACTGAATCCTGTTCGTCCAATACTAAACGGCGTGAAAAAAACCTCGTTAATTTGAGCTTTGTGAACGAACTTCGTTCTAACAGAACCAAATCGGTTCAAACACACTTTAATTAATCAGACTGAAATTTGACATATAATTGAATTTAACTAATGACTGACAAAGTCAACATGAAGGACCTCATCAAGCCCATGACCCCTGAATAGCTCTCCATAATCAAAAACAACGACGTTGACAGATGGACCAGCTTGGCTCACTTTTAAGACTACGTTAGTTTCTGTGAAACAACTGGACTGAAATGAGAATAAAGTAGAGAGCAGTAGCTGCCTCTGCTACCTCCATCCAAACTGAATCAGAGGATGAATAAAACAAGAAAGAAGAAGAACAAGAGTCAAGCACCTCTCACCCAAAATAAAAGCACACTCGTTCTGAACAACATGATGAAGATGAGGAGGAATCAGAGTTCAGTGAACGTTCTACAGTCAAAGGATCTAAGAAAAGCATAGCATCCAGCGATCGTTTGAAAGCTCGCTCCATCAACAAACAATGACTCAGTCAAGGAGTAAAAAGTGACTAGTCCTTTAGACTATCAAAATTCTCCCCACGAGTTAAGAAGCATAAGAAAGATGGATTCAGAGCCCCTGCCCCCATCCGTCAGAGCAGTCCCAAGCAAAAGTAAAGCAGGAACAAAAGAAACTGATTCCTCCAGTGACCAATCTTCAACCTCCAAAGAATCCTCTGGCCCTATTAACAAAAGAGAAACCAAATCGGTTTGAAAACAGAGCTGGTTCACGTAGACAAGCCATTCAAGATTAAAGCTAGCATCTGCGCAAGACTGAACATCGAAAACACCAGTGACCTCAATGAACAAGCTGATTTCATTGATTCCCTTATTGAAAATTAGATAGAGATCAAGAAGATGCTGCTGAAGCACTCATCGAGAAGACTGAGAAATCTGCTGTGTACATTGAGCTCAAACAAAAATCTGACTCTATAATGCTTGAGAGCGGCACAAGAATGAATGAAATTGAGAATCAATTAATAAACCTACGAGAGTCAGAGGTCAAAATGACCAGAAACTTAGATGAGCTCACTAAACGGCAAGCAAGAAGAAATCATATGTCTGGAGAAAAGAGCTGCAGGCGGAGAAGCTGCTGCTGTATTCAAGAGCCTAAGCAAAAGCAAATCGAACGAAATAACATTGTAATAGAGGATTGAAGCTCTCATTACACAATAAGCCAGAGACACCAGAACCATCTCGGTTCTGAAAACCAAGTTGGTTCAGAGCGACAAGTAAATTGCAAGACTTTGATAGAGGGTAACTGAAGAGAACTTGAAGACTTACAGGAAACTGGTTGTCGCCTTGAAGATAGAGAACGACAGAATACGGCTTGAAAGGGACGAAGCCAACCCTAAGTCAGACTATACTCTGATTAAATCAATGAATAACAAGCAAAGATCCAGGACATGGAATGTGGGCCAATAAAATGAGATTTAAGCCTTATCTTACTTCAACGAATTTGACCACAACATACAGGAGATAGCCTCTTGGGTGAAAGAAGAAATAATGACAAAGAACCAACGAATCGAAGAACTTGTACATAAACAATTCTGTCAACCGGGTTCTGTTGAAGTCAAAACATCTATCATCTGCAAAACTGGTAACATGATGGGTAAAACAGAACTGAACAACATGGAAGCAAATACAAAGAAGTGATTTGAAGACATGATCATAGATCTTGACATTGAAACAAGTAAAAAAATACCAACTGGTTAGGATGGGGAGAATGGATCAGATCATGTGAAACCCTATATGGGCCCTCTACTGACACTCAAGTTACAGTTAGGGGTCAAAAATGCCCCACAGACAGTGTCTTCAGATTGATCTCAAACATCTTCAGACACTAACCTGTCCTAGCCAATCTTGGTCACCTGGACAGGAAGCTCCCACACCACCCTCTATTCCATCCTAATCAATGCCATCAAAAGAAAACCTGGACTACATAAGCTATACTTCGACAGCTATGCAGAGAACAAGCTTTAAAAGATTCAGACAACAATCTCTGTAAGAGTTACGGAATCTAAAAATCCTCACAGGTCATGAATCGGATGCTACCAGAGAAGCTCACTGATAAACTGTCTTGACCCACTAATAGGAAGAAGACAACATGGAACGTGATATCCTGCCATACAGAGGATAAAGCAGCATCCTATTGCATGTGAAGGAGCAGAAGATTCAGACTCATTCGACTAAATTAATACAAGAACACAGAATCTATATAGAACCAACATGATTCAAAGAATAGTAACCCTGACATTAAGTAGACTCCTTCTACACAAGAAACTGAGCATGGAAGAGTGAAACCAGACAGCAGTCAAATGAAAATAGAAGAACCCATTGAAGGAATCTCTCAAAATTAACCCGTCCACATTGATATATTCCCTTCTCCTCCTCACCACAGCAAAAAAGAAACCCAAGCACCAAAACCGATCTCTAGAACTGAAGAGAAAATGGAAGAGACCATCACTCTCCTACCTTCGATTATACACCCCATCCCAGGTCCTGCACAATTACATCTTCCTATTTTAAGTACTCCATTAGGACCGAGTAGTACTAACTCGGTTCAAAGTCTGGTCATTAATCTTATTCTCCTGGTTCTCCTGCTGAAGAGGAACCAGCTCCACTGAGAGTGTCTAAGGAACTAGAGACTGACTACAAGGCCATTGCCATCGAGATTATAGAGAAAATAATCAGTCAAGGTCATCGCTGATATGCAAGTAGAAGCCGAGAAAGAGAAAGATAAAACAATTCACCATTATCAATTTAATTACCTTTGATTTAACATTACATAATGATAAATCTAATCATTTTTCTTTAAAAAATGAAATAATTTACCAGCAGTATATATATAATACTTATTCAAATAATCAAAAGTTTACCACTATCTTTATTGATGAGCAATTTTAAAACTTACAAGATCTTAAGGATTGCTATAGTCCTAGAAGAATTCTAAGTCAATAGGTATAGTTGAAACTGATCATCCATGTCCTTTCTCCTTTGCTGTTGATGATGGGATAACTCTTATTAATACAGATTCCTATAAATTGGCCACCAAGACTCAGATAACTCAACAGACTAAAAACATCAATCCCTTTAAAACAACTAAAAGTCAAATCAGACATTAATATCACTACTGTAACACCCAATCTCCAATAAAATAAAAGACAGAATTAGGGTCCAATTATCTTTCAACGAAACGATATTAAATCCTTAGAAGTAAACTATGATTTACCCAATAAAGTAATCTAAAATACTCCATCTTAATTGCACCATCACCAACAACAACAAAGAAAACAGAAAATGCTGAAACCTTCCAAGCTATTAAACATACAACATCAAGAATCAAAATTAATATTCAGGAAAAGACTCTAATGAAGCCAATTTCACCCTACTTTCAGTTAATTGATGAATTAGAAAAATCTTTACAAGATTCATGAACTTGCAATACCTCAAACGAGTTGCAATCGAAAAAGAAATCACCGATTTAGAATTTTTTTAACCATTCTATAATTTTGATAAATGGGACAAGAGTTAAAAAGACAAATTGAACTCTTACCTCTACCTAAATTTAGAAAAAGCAATTTCAATATGCTGAATGCTACTACTGACAGCCCATCATTAGCACTGCTAAACTAAATCAACGAGCTCCTTAATATCAAAAACTTTGCATAAATCTAACCTCCAATACACTATTAACATAATCTAAGAAAATTAAAATTAATCTTAACTATTACCGAGTCTAAATGCCATTTATTATTTTTCTAGTAATTTCTATAACGCCTATCAACCAAATTAAATTAAACCACACCCCAAAACCTTAAAATATAAAACTCTGAAAATAACTTCCAACTTGCTATTGAGCAAAATTTCTTTCATTAGAATGAAGACCAACTGTTGATTTAAATCCAATTTGGAAAAGATCCATTTGATAGTCATTCCCAATCAAAAGCCTCAACCCAACAAACCTAATTAGATACAGTCAAAGGTTAAACTGAAATTGATGTTGATCCCAAATCATGAATATCTGAAAGATGTAAATCATGTTACTAAAAAAATTCAGGAGGGAATCTTTCCTATTAAGCCTTTTTTTTAGTATCACAATCTACTCAAATCAATTTCTTTGGAAAAACTCTATCCACTCACTCAAGAAATAGGCCAATCTTAATTGTGAAACAGACTCTGTCTAATTACAAAAATTATGATATCCTCATCCAACTATTAAGACAAATCAATAAATCCCCTAGTGAAAACATTAAATAACTTACAGTTAGCAGTCATCAACTCACTCCTCTAGTCAATCCAATAACGAAGATATCAAAATATATATGATGCTACCATCCCCAACAGAAGAACTTATAATCTCCCGATTGACCATCAGTGTTATAATCTTGACCTTACATAAAAAAGGAGAAAGACACAAAAGAATAATTTAATACAATCATTCCACTTCCTAGCCCTCGAAGATCCATCTAAAGAGCTTCCAGATGAGATTTGTCAAAAAGTAGAAAGACAAATAGTTAACTAACTTAAATACAAATTACTATTAGCCACGTGAACATTGGAACATATAGGAGAAAAAACCAAAAGAAGAGAATATTCGTTGAGCTAAGGCTGAGAACTGATTTGTATAAATGACACAATTGAATCTAAATTTTACATCGAACAGACGTACTCTATTCAAAATTCCACTTTTTTCAAATCTCTTCCTGAAGATTATGCAGGAATTCTCACACAAAAGAACATTTTACTTAAAGTTACCAAAAATGATTACCCGAACCCCAAAACTATTGGCAAATACTTTTAAATATGTGAAGAATATTGTTAGAGCAGAGCCCACTAGTCTTTTGCAACACCAAATAAGCAATGTTAAATTGGAGTCAACATTTGTGTTCCTTCTAATGCTCAATTAACAAAAATATTCTCTTTCTGACTAAGCTAAAAATTAAACCTATCTAACATCGTGAAAGGTGACTCTAATAATAAATCAATTCTGTATTTGCACTAAAAATTTCAAAATTGTGGGAAAAGGAAAGAAGAATAAAGAAAAAATACAAGATGAGTCAGACTGTGAAAAAGATGATGACATGATTAGAGAAAGGAACCAATAACCGAATCAAGAATAGGCTGTGGGTACTAATGTCCCCTTCATCAGAAGACGAGGAAGGACTCATTAATGTTCCTTATGCTAAAATTAATTCATTAATTGAATAAAACCAAGCTTCTTTGTTCCTCATCACTGTGTTCATGAGTGTCATTAATGAAGAAATTACTATTTGAAAGGATAAATTGACCAAAAACAGTAAAATTTAACAGGGTAGATTGGAAGAATGTAAAAAATATTTAAAGAACATTGGAGACTTAGTAAGAATTGAGAGATTATATCTGGCAGACAAATATCTATTTGGCTTGGTGTGATTAATTGGTTGAATTTATTAGCAACAGAAACAAAGGAAAAACACTAAACCAAATCAGAATAACTGAAGTTGAAAAAAAATTCTCAAACGAAAGTAGTTTATAATTTGATATTAATACCACTTTAAGATACTAAGAAGAATGGGACCTCATTGATTTAATATACAGAAATATCTATCAATCATCAGTTAATGATATTGATGCAGCTGATGTCTGTCTTTATGCCGATTAATCACTAAATTCGTCAGGAAACAATACGAAAATGCAAAGAACACTTAGCACTACTTTTGAAAGAAGCAAAACTTGATTGAGAGCCCTCTAAATGTAAGATTCACCTCTGTTCTTATCAATGTCAGGGATGATTTGAGAACCAACAAAATTTATTCTTGATTCTCCCTAAGTTATATGAAAATTAATTAGGATGCTAATTGAAGTTATCAAAAACGAATTCAAACCTGTGTTAATCGGATCTTAACAATTACAAGATCCCACATTACTAAAGCTTATGATAACAAATTTTTTGCAAATTAATGACATTAAATTATGTTAAGAACTCTACCAAGTCCTAAGATTTATTAATAATGCATTTATTATTATATATGCTTTCAGTCAATACTGGAGATCACAGAAGTATTTTCAATAAAGCTTCATAGTTTAACATTTCTTTTAGTTCTACTCTGGACGAGCGAGTTTTGATTACTTCTCAAAGTCAGTGGTTCAGATCAGAAACTTGATAAACCTTAGTTCTCAATGATCTAATCCAAGTTTTGTCGGTGGCAAGATTACTTTGACAAAATGTTCCGACAAATATTTGAGTATTTTAGCATATGATAGTTTGGAGTTTCCAAGCTAGATCAGAACCACAAGTAGATGTGGATAGTGGCATGGGGCTAGGGGAAGTCTAGAATTTTAAACAAGTGGGACCATTGCTCTAAATTTTACTTAAAAATGTACTATTCATTTATTAAACTATTCTCTGATATGAAGGGTGGAGGACACTAATCAATGGATTCAACGAGTATTATTTTTATGGTAGGATTAAGTAGAGCTTAAAGTTAAAAAAGGATCCATCCTAATTATTTTTAATGAAGCAAATTAGATTTTACTTGAAAACCCAGATGTAGAAAATCCAAAAGAACTATAGAATCATACGTCTTACTGTCACTGGATGGAAATCTAACCCAATAGAAAAAGAAGTGAACATTTACTTAATTATTCAAAATTCTGTCTCCGCTTGATAAAGAATTATCTGGGCTTGGCCTCCTGAATTTCACCTAAAACAATCTTTTCTTATTGCTAAGAAATACTTGAAAGAGCTCTAAAAATCTGTTGGGTTTCATTTGTAATCAGCTAAATGAACTAATTAAGAGACAAAGAGAGAGAGCACTCTTTTCTATACTTTAACCTTAAAACATATAAGAAAACCAAGTGCAAATAGAAATTAAAGGAGCAACGAGTTAGCTAGAGACAAAAGAAGAATTATTAATGAAAAGGATTAATTGTTTCTGATTAAATTAAAATTTCATTGACTGTTATCTTCTTCGTTTTATTTGGAATCAATCATGAGTTTGCAGGACTAAATAATTAAAAACTCAATGAATCAAATTTTAATTTTTTTGAACAATACCAGATAGAGATGCTTATTCTAACAATGAAAAGGTTTAATACTTCTTCCTACTTATAAATTTCATTTCTAAGATTAGAACTAAGTAGACACAAACAATTTTTATTAAAATGAATGATCAAGAAAATTCAATGAATAGGTTAATGTCAGAAGTTCAAAAAAATTAAGACCCATTTCAATTTTTACAAAACTACAGAAGTATAGCTACCTACCTTTCTTCTTCAATGTATTGGGAACAATTGATGCTGTTCAGCAAGAGATTATTGTTTGAGTAACTTTAAGTAAGAGAAGCTATTATAAATTATTAATAAACGAAGATCAAAATTACAATCATCTAGATTCTCTCAAAATTCAAGAACCATTCAATGATTGCAAGAAGATTTGTAGAATGGGTTATTTATCATTAGAGACACAAAAGGAAGAGGAATTCCTCTCTTAAGATTTGCCAGAAGAGAAGATAATTGTCTCAGGTAGAAAAGCATTTGGTCATCATGGATTACTGAAAGGACTACTACCCAACAAGTTCAAGGAACAACCAATGAAGCTCCATAATAGAGAAGATAGCTTTTGGTCAAATGGACACAGAGTGTGGTTACTACTGTTCAAACAGAAGGAAAATCTTTCTTACATATCGATTATAATGAAGACTCAGAATAAATTTCTTAATTTTCATAATGTGTTTCTAAACTACAACTACCTATCAGCTCTTTCTTTGTCCTTGAGTTAAACATCCTCTTTTAAAATTGAGGACTAAGATTACCAATTCTTAATCAATAAAAAGTAGAAAAAATAATAGAAATTATATAACCTATCTATTGGGTGGTAATCATGATGGGAAGATTAAACAAATCAATTTTTTTTTACAGTAAAAAATGCTTAACTCACTTCCCTATATTTCCAAGTAAGTTAATTAGTGGGATACCTTTGTTTTTATGCAAGCAAGTTTGTATTCTCAGGTCTGATCAATTCATAAGACACAAGACAAATGATATTCTCTTCTCTATGATAGACTCAAATTCACACAACCACCTTCTCCTTTATCAAGCAATATCATCACAAGAATTCGTCACTATTCTAATTAATTATACTGCTAGATGAACCAATCATGCAATCACTTAAATCTCACAATCTCAAGCCAAATTGAAGTTTTAAATTTTTTTAAGAAGCATTAAATCCCAAAACCCCTCTACTTTGCTTATGTTTTAAGTTTATAAATTAAGTTATTCTTCAGTTTTATCCTTCTACTCCCCTTTCCCATTTTCTTTTTTCCCATAAAATATTTGTAGTCTTTTCACCATAAACTTTGTACTTTGTTCAGGTCTCTTTCATTTATGTCACCTTTATGACCATCTTTTATAATATGGTCTGGGGAGAAGCATTAAGAGGACTGGTTAAGTCATGTTTTCTTTATGTCCTTTTAGAGAGTTAAACTGATAAGCGAAGAGGATAAAGTATCCAATTAGAATTTCATGTTCTTCTTCTTCATCTGGGA
>JAGYYR010000239.1:0-10383 GCA_021439965.1 Uronychia setigera | reverse complement strand
ATCGAAAGTAGAGAAAGAGAAAACTACTACTCAATCAAAGAGGAGGACAACCGAAAGAAGGATTGGATCTGAACGGCGCGAGCTTTTAAGAAGATTCTCAATTAAGTCTAATGTGCTCATGTCCTACAACAGGACCTACTCACACCCATACCCCGAAAAAGTTCGCTAAGAATCGGAAGACTGCAGGATTCCAAAGAAGGAAACCTGACATTTATGGATCATTGAAAAACAACACTAATAATACAGACAGCGCCATCCGTAACCCAGAGGTGCAACAATAGTTAGCAAGCATTAAGAAAAACCCCTCAGTGATTAAAACAACGAACAATCTCGGGAAAATCAAGTGCGGTGATTTGATATCAAGGGATGAAGGGTCAATAGGCATCTACAAATGCGTCTAACAAAGAAACAGCAACTATCCTGGAGGTTTTGAAGATACACCTTCAATCGGATAAAATGTGGCAGGCTATTAAGCCCTTGGTATTCCAAATTCAAAGCCTAGTGAAGTATAGTCTTAAGTAGGCGGCAATAAGAAGCTTCGTAATCTATAACCAGCAAATTAGCTGCCATCTCAATCAATGGGGTCTTGTCAGTCTCCACAAAAGACAACTACTCTGAAAGATTTCATTAAGAACTTAATTGAGAAGTAATCAGACTAATCAAGTCCATTGCAAAACAGTTAGGTAAATAAGCTGATTGGGAGGGAGAACAAGAAGCTTATGAAAGCATTTGCTACAAACCCTTATGACCTTAACACCGAGTTTGGTACTTTTACTTCTGAAGGAACAATCACTCAGGAAGCGAACAATGAAATTGAAGACATATAAAGGAAAGCTGCTGCCTCAATAAAGTCAAATCAAGTGACTAACTATGACTGTTATGTCAATACCACAAAAAGTGCTTCTCCAATAAACAATCTTCAAGTGTCAACCTATAAGCACTCGTAAAAAGCCATGGCTATTTCAAGCATGGCAGAGAGCTACAGCAATTTCAATGAAAATGAATTCAATTCAAAAAAATAAGAAAAATAAGACCTCTTGCTCAGAAAGTAAAATGGGAATATCAAACAAGGCTCAAAGTAAAGAGTGCAGAGTTCTAAAGGAGGGAGAATCGTAGGAGGTAGAGGGATTGGTAATAATTGATGTAATAGAGTCAATAATTCAGGAGCGAAGGCCTAGAACCATAAACTCAGAAATATTGGTCTGTTTGATGCCTCATCAACAGTTGTTGATTCAACACATTTAACCTAGTACTAAAATCTAACTCATCAAAGCAAAATGCAGCCTAGACGACCAGTTGTTTAAAAGGGCATGAACATTGAAAAGAGCTTATGCATCAATGCTGATAGTTTTAAGGCATTCGAATAGAAAATTAATGATCATTGAAATTGTTCTCTAGTAAAATCGACGATTTCACAAGAAGACACCTCAAAAATGACGATTTTGAATAAGTCCGATATCGACTCATAAACGCAAAGGGACACGACTCAACGGATTAAGCTATCAAGCGATCAATTAGAAATTCGAGGAGGAGACGTATGACTAACTAATTTAGGACAAAGTAGAATCAAATTAATGCCTTTATTGCATAATTTTGGGGATAGTCTTAGCAACTCCTGGGACTGGGTTGTCTTCAGTATCGTATATGAGGACCTTCCTCTTCAGTCTTCCATCATTTGACTTAACGTTCTTGTGATGGAAGGGCTTATCTTTGTTAAATTGGTTCCTATAGAGTGTCCTGAATTGGTCAGTATGAAGGTTCTTCTCTGGCTCCCACCCTGTGCCATCGAAAAGTGTTGAGTTCATGACGAATCCAGATGCCTTCGCTTTCTCGTTCTTAATGGATTCATTTGCCTTCCCTTCGAATATGCTGTCTTGACTTCTCTTTCTGAAATTGGGCTTGGAGATTTTGTGAGGGGAAATCCATGTGGATCTGGAGGTAGTATCATAATCTTCGTTCTAAAGACTCAGGCATAATTTCTACCTTGATATTTGGATGGGTGTCGACAATAGTAGTTTTGCCATATCTGTTGCTCACAGCATGCATAGTATGATCTTGCTTAGATAGCTTCTTAGAATTGAAACTTTTTTTGTTAAATTTAGCCATACCCTGTAGAAGCGTAAAGGTTTGGGGTTTCATCCAATTTCTCCTTTTTATAAGCTTGTCTTGTCATCTCTGTCCAGCTCTTTCCGAACAAATTATTTCCTTTGACACTGGGTACAAAGCCCTAGTACCCTGGAATGGCTGCATTTTTCCTTTCTACGGATCCCTGTGGTTAATCGAGGAAGGGTACCTTTTTGTTCATATCGTTTGTTGATGTTCTGTAGAAGTTGGAACTACTCCACTGCATGAACTTCTAACCCTCAAGAGGGCTTTGTTTTGAGGGGTTTTCAATGGCAAACTTATTCTTGAACTCCAAAGGCATTTTGTATATACTAATACTGATTAAGAGATAAAATCTACAATCTGGTAATAATTTATTGCTCCATTAATTCGACTTAACTGATTAATACAATTTAGAAGGTGTCCAATATGGTATTAGGAAAAAGATTCAGAGGAGCAGATCATTATCATAAATCAGTTGGAAGGGGATGGAGAGGAGGAAACAGAGGAGATGGAGAAGTAAGAGGTCGAGGAGGTGAGAGATCATTCAGACCTCGTGGTCACAGGGGATTCAGAAATGGTAGAGGAGGATTTAAACCCCATTGGCAATAGAAAGAAGACTATGGTGGTAAAAAGAAGTTTAGCAAGGGAAGAGATCCTGAAAAAGAGAAGGAAAAGTTGGATCATGAACTAGACAACTATTGGAAACATAACAAAAAGGAGGTCTACGAAAAGCATTTGGACGACGATCTAGAAGACTATTGGAAGAAAGTTGAAGAAGAGAAGACGACAAATGGGAATCCCTCTGTGACTGATGGAGTAGGTACGGGAGTGGTAGAAGACCTTGATGTGGGTCTCCATTAATTAATTTAATTAAAAGTGAGTGTGTTTGGGTGATGGCATTATTAATATCTAATGAACTTCGTTTAGACCTCCAAGCGTCCCTACCTTCGCGGATTCTTCGTTGAAATTTCCAAACTCATTCATTCAGATGCAGAAGATGTTAAATCATTCGCCAAGCAACTTGACAAGCTAAACAGCAACGAAGACTATGAAGAGCTCATCGACAAAATCATTGAGATAGATCCCAAGCTTTTCCTCAAATCCCATGAAAATGGAAAATCTCAAACCCCTGTAGAAAGAGATCAAATAATTCATATGAAAGCCATCATAATGACATTAATTAATATGAATAATTTTCAGATCTTTTAAAGTAGAGAATGTAAGCAAAAATTTATAGATTTATAGTGTATGCCTTCCTCCTAGTTCCCGCATTTTCCATCCTCAAGAATGTCGAGGGTGAAGGAGAAAGTATCTGTAACAAGTGTTCCCAATTCATTGAAAAATTGCACTCAGTCGGTCTCTCACTCCCCAATACAATTGAGATGTAAGCGCATAGGGATGAACCTTTAGCTATGTGTCTTTGTACAACCTTGTGAATCATTGTGGAATTCTCAGATACACTGTCTTCCTCTCCCTCACTAAATTCGTAGAGTCATGTGGACAGTCTGAAATTCTTATTGAGAATTTGAAACAAATTGCTACCATCTCTGACTCCTGGGGGCTTGACTTAGCTCACAAGAAGAAACTTTATTTCCAATGTGCTGATATTCTCCTTAACAACTCTCATAATTTGAGTGCTTATAACCTTTACAAGAAATACTTGGAGATGACCAACCATCAAAAACCAGATGCTGATGATATCGAAATTGCCAAAAAGGTATCTGTGGAAGTCATCAGACTTCCCAACATTGCTCAATTAGACACTCTCTTTGCGCTTAAGGCAGTTCAAGAAATGAAGAACAAGTACCCACAGCTCTATGAGCTCCTCAATATCTTCACTTACAAGGATCTCTCAGAATTCATGGACTGGGAAAAGAAATACAAGAACTCACTATCAGGGCTAGGACTAAAGCATGAAGAATGCATTAAGAAAATGCAATACTTGTCCATCTGCTCAGCAGCTTCAGAAAACAATCATCTCACTTTTGATACCCTTTCGAAGCTTTTGAAAATAAAAAAGAACGAAGTAGAAGACTGGATCATTGATGCCATCTCAAATGACCTCATTGATGCTAGAGTGGACCAATTGGAAGAAACTGTGACCATCTACACATTTACCCAGAGATCTATCCAAGAAGGGCAATGGAAGGGAATTCAAGAAAAGCTAGGTCATTGGATTGGCAACTTTGAAAAAACCCTGGATCTCCTCAAGAACGACCAATGATTTCATAGTTAAGTTAACCTGACTGCAAGGTTAAGGTTTTTAACTCATGTCAAAGGGCTTTGGCTTCCTTTCATAATGAGAAGTATTTGAAATCAATCCATGCCCCACAGTTTTTCCCATTGGGGGTGGGGCAAGTCTTCTTAAAGTATTGCTACTGCTCTATTGTTGTCTCAATATCCCAATGTCTTCTTCTACTGAATGACTTCCTTAAGATCTTTAAACTCTAATCCTTTTGGAGCCTTTAGTTAGTAGACGAAAAAGCTTACTAGTGGAGGTCCTGATATCTCTATGAAGAGCTCTGTTACCTCCATGTGTTTAAATTGATCTTCTTCGACTTGTTTGGTTTTGATTAGGTGTTTTTAAGCTCATACCAAACAATTAGTGATGGTTCTTCTCAAGTGAATTCTAGTAGTGTGTAAAATTGTTTGCAGAGCCTTTATCAGGTCTTTTTTCTTCTCTTGATTTTTGGAACGTACCAAATTCTTCTCCTGCTCTCATTGAATCTTCAATGAAAACTTAATCTTTTCCTTTCTCTTCTTTCTTCTACCTTTTGCTCCCCAAAGTGAAATATAGTGAGTCAACTTGATGCAGTTGAGCTGGAGAAAATACTGGTGGTTCACATGCTTTTGAATGGCTTGAAAAATTTCTTGATAAGGCCTTTGAGTTACTAGCGAAAGCTGATTTTCATTTTGAGGAAAAGATCTTTGTATTGATCAAAAGATCATTCACAATAGCTTCTGGGTCTTTCTAATTGGCAACTATGATTCTACCAGCGCTCTTCTTTCCAGCTGTTTGGTTAAGAGGGTTCCCATTGATATCAAGGAAGACATCGTCAAAGTTGCACGACTCAATCTGCACTCCTGCATCGAATCCATCGACATCTCCCAGGATGCCCGCAGAACCTGTCCGAGCATAAATTTCTCTATTTCTGCTTTGAAGTGAAAAGGTTCCTCCATTCTTTAAAGCTAAGTAACTAACTTACTTCTCTGAGGTTGAAGTATTCAGTTCTCCCAAGTCTTTTTTCATCAAACATTTGCATGGATGATTTAACTCGAGATCCTTCTTTCATAGAAATCCCATTATTCGGGGTGAAATTGGGGAACTGTGATCCTCCCATTTCTAAGTTGTTGTTTATATGGTTGAACATCTTCGTTGCCATATCAGGTTTGCTTGTAAAAATCCCTCTCCTATGCTTAGCAGTCTTCGCCACAATCGCTTCAATATTTTTCTTTAGTTTTCCAGGTTCTGAAATGACTTTTTTCCCTACGTCATACCTTTTTGTATGAAAAAACTGCTTACTTCATACTTGAGCATTTCTGAAGAGTATTTTCGATATTCTGGTAGAGTATGTTTCCATCATAATCAAATGTGTACTGTTTACCCTCCAGTTCCTTGTTCATTTTTTCCATTTCTAATTATTTCAACTCCATATCTTGCTCTTTCTTCTTCTGGATTTTGTTGTTGAGCATGATTTGCCTCCTCTCTTCCTCTTTCTACCTTCAGTATTGAGCTTCTTCCTCACTCATAGTTGGTGGTACATCATCTGGCAATTCAATGGGTTAACCAATGCGAGACTGAAGTAAATTGATTGATGGAGAGTCATTTTTCGGTTTCTTTCTAGCAGATCCCTTGTTACTCCTACCCATGTTAAACCTTCATCCTGAAGCTGTAGATCTTTATCCTGTTGATTTCTCCTTTTCTTAGAATGAGTTTAAGAAATTATCTTTGAGAACTATTTGCTTGGTTCTAACTTGAAGCTGCATTCGTACCGAATTGTCTTTGCAAGATGGTTAAGGTTCATCATCATCATGAATCCATTTTTAGCTCCTATTCCGTGACTCCCCTTTATCGTAAACTGAGTTTGCTAAGTGATGTGTGTCACTGAAGTTCTTGAATAGGTAGGAGCATGAATGGGGATTAATCTATTGGTCTATTTTTCTACTATACGATTTCATATGCGCCCTTCAAAGCATTTTTTCAATGATCCAAGATGCTATGGAAAGTGAAGCATTGGCTTATTCAACTAATAGCTTCTGGTCTTCTCTATTTTTTTAAACCAATCACCTACTCCACATTAACAATGGCATTTTTCGCACTTTCCTCCTGACTTTCTTCCATTTAAAAGAAAAACTATGAAAGAATTGTTAATCATTTATTTGAGTTAATTTCTCTTGCTTCTTCCAGAAAAGCATTGAGTTGGTATTTCACCTTTTCTAAATCTTTGTTGAATTTCTGAAGAACTTCATTAGGGGAACAATTTTGTGGAAAATTCACAAGTTTTTTGAGTTTTTACTTATCATCCATATTCATTTTTGTCTTCCCATCTAACTGCCCATTTCTCCATATCCCACTCAACATCTCCCCAGTGCTTTTAATGAGATGACCTTCTCCATTCATCTGATCCCCACTCCAAGCCCCCTTTTTGGATTAGAGATATACTTTACTTCATACATATCCCCTGAATTTTTGAAAATTAGTCTTCCTTATCCTTCTTTTTTGTTTTCATTGAATTCTCCAATGTACACATTTCCTTCCTCATCGATTTGATGACCAAATCCACTCTAATGACCATCCACCCAACTTCCTTAATTATTATTATTTTTGAAATTAATTTATGCATCATAGATTTTTTATTATTAACAGACTATTTTTCTGAGCAAATTTTCCTATGGATTAATCAAAAAGTGAATAAGCCAAATTAAACTTAATAGAAGACTACAATAAGTCTTCAGAACTAAATTATTAAACAAAAGACCTGAAAGTATTCATCAAAACATAAATATCCAAAAATCAAGCTTATACTAACTAATCTGAACTATTAACACAACTTCCTTAATAGAATTTCCCATCTGCAAAGTATTGATTCCCTTTCCCATCCTTAAGTAAATCTCTGACCATTATCAACAACTTTACATGTTTAGAGTTCCAATGTAAAGATCATCAGCTGAATTAAGCACTGATACTTTTTCTGGCAAATGACCCTTAACGAAGTCTCCTTCGATAACCATGTTTTAGGTAAAGATGATTCCTTTTCCATTAAATTAGTCATCTTCCCATCTTCCTTTATAGACGGTTCCATCACGTAGTCTCATGATTCCATCATATCTTTTGTCATTCTTCCAGATCCCTTTGTAATGAGATCCATCACTCCATTTAGCATGCCCATATCCTTCTCTTCTGTTGGATTTGAAATCTCCTATATATTCAGAGCTTCCATCTGTTTCCTGGAGGCTATGTTTGAGTTTAAGGTTTCCATTGCCTGACATTCTTCCTGATTTAAAATGACCTTCGTATTCAGAACCATTGGCAAACTGAATTTTGCCTTACCTTAAAGAATTATTAGAATGTTAGTTACCCTGTGAATTTACCATCAATGAATACTGAATTTGAATTAGAAGATGGGCTAAAGAGATTACCAACTTGATCCCTGAAGACCCCTGACTTGGCCTAATCGTTCTCGAATTCTCCTTCAAATTTTCCTCCTGATTTAAAGCGAAGTACTCCTTTTCCTTCTCTTCAACCATGTACCCAATTCCCCTGATAAGAATCCCTATTCTGATAGAAATACTTCCCTTCACCATTGGGTAGTCCTGAAACCCAACCCCCATTGTAGAAGTCACCATTTCTAAACTAGAAAGTGAATGAGTGTGGATTACTTTCACTTTCATTTTTCCTTCAAGACTAATATCTCTTTCTGGGTCAAATATGCCTTCATAGATGTCCCCACATGGAGTTTTCAAGATCCCTCTTCCTTGAACATACCCATGAGCCCACTCTCCTTTATAAACGTGACCGTCAGGGTAGAAGCACCACCCTTCTCCCTGTCTTAGATCATCCTTCCAGCCACCTTTGTAAATTTCTCCTTTTTCGTTGACCTCATACCCTACTCCACTGATCTTTCCTTTTGCATAATTCCCCTAATTGTGAGATTAAGCATTACCTCAAAAAGTTGATCCTTTCATTGGCTCTATCCTTATTGCAGTTTCAACAATGCTTATTCTCTTGAAAGCTCTTCCTCAAAATCTTTAATTTTTTGGAAAATGTCAGACACCTAGTCTTTTCCAGCTTTGCTTGACTCAACTGCATTTGGTTTTTATTTTTTCAATTGGACCTTGAAATTAGATTCACTGTCACTGGTGTCCGTTAATGCTAAGTCTTTAGTAATCTGCTCTTTCATTCCTCTGATCATAATTAGGTCTACTTACTATTTTTGAAAAGTTAGGTACTTTTAGTTAGCGTCCCATATCAGATTTGTTTGATCACATTTGAAGTTCTTGATTGAGCATTGACCAAGATTTGTCAAAGAGTTCATTGGATTGATGTGAACACCAAAGCTTGATTTCCTTTGATCAACTGTTTGCTTCAAAGTTGAAGAAGGAATTTTTCCTAATTATTCCTCATTAACCTGATTAATTGAGCTCTATTATGACCCCTATCTTTGAGGTATTTACTCAGGGTTATTTTTGCTTGGGATTCTGAAACTGGCAGAGTGAGTTGGCTTTTTGGATGATACCATCCAACAGTTCTTTGCTAATGGGATAGCAAACGCTTATCCTTGATTCTTACTGGACCTACCATCTCTCTTTCGAAAGTCTCGCGAAGAGTAGGCATTATTGGAGTATCAATTCTATTGGCCCATATATTCTTGCATCAACTTCAATTATGAATTGACATTGTAAGGTTATTCTTTTGGCCTGTGAGAATCATATGATATGTAACTATTTGAGGCAGGACTCTGGTCTTCTCTTCTGATCGGGTCTTCATATATTTGCTGTTATGCAGCCGGCACGTCTTTTAAATGCATGAGTAGATCACCTCCTGATAAAAATCACTAATTCCCTTCAGCAGGAATGACATTAATGCTAGGGTTAATGGAAGACTGTTCTTGACTTGGGTTCCTTTTCCTGATCTAAAGTAGTGCTGAATTTTGCTTGCTGAAAGCAGGTGAACTTTCGATGTTCTTTCTTTCATCATAATCATAATCAAGTAGGTTCTTCGTTAACATTCTCCTTAGACTGAAAATTACTCTCTCTCTCTTACGAAGTATTAGGAGACCCTTTTCTTTTTTATTAGGCTTCTTTAACTCGCACTTTATACATGAGATGCTTTTGATATGACTTTTGATCTTAGTTTGAACTAATCAGTGCATTAATGTCTTCAGATGACATTGGCAACCTTGCTGACACATTAGATTTCCAATTACTTTGGTAATTATCTGAAATAGTCTTTCTTCTTCTCATCGATCTCATTCTTTCTTTTTACTGCCTGTCATCAAACCTCCCTGATTCTTGATTCAAAGAAGGGCTCTAATAACTTTCCTAATTTTTTGAGTCAACCCTTCTTACATTGGATCTCTAGTGAGAATTAAAATCATTCTTTTGCATAGATGTTTGGCTTCTAGTAGAAAAGGAAGAGGGATGAGTTCATTTATGGAATTTGAGGTGTTTGTCTTCATTTTTGCAAGTCCGATAATCCGAATATTGGGAGGGGGAGTTGAGATGAAGCTTTGAACATAAAATGTTCTTTGTAGGTCTTTGAAGTGAAGTGGCTGCAGATTTGACGTGAAATTTTCAAATGAATTTTTCTTATCCTTCATTCAATTGTTAAGGATCATGGTCCTCCTCATGATCACTATAGATTTAGACTTTATTGTAATGAACATTAGGCATTCTTTATTTTAAAGCTGTTGAAGGGAGTTCGTAGAATCTTGTATAGAACACTTTAGGGTTTTCTGGGTCAGTTCATTTAGTTTAATCCCCAAAGTCTAAGATCAAATTCTTCATTTACATTTAGTATTAGGTATGTGAACTTTCTTGAAGGTTGAGTTAATATCATTAGATAGCTAAATACTTTTGGTTGAAAGAGCTGAGAAGATGAAAACAGGAATACCCTAGGAATACATTGGCTTGAAGGTGAGCTACTAAGTTTTGGGTTTCATTGATTATTAAGAAATCGAGTGAGGTGATTAATTTGGGGTTTTGGGGTTTTGGGGTTTTGGGGTCAACGAAAAAGGAGAAATTTACAAAGGTGGCTGGAAGGATGATCTAAGACAG
>JAGYYR010000238.1:0-10406 GCA_021439965.1 Uronychia setigera | reverse complement strand
AAGAACTACTTGGAGGACTAATATCACTTGACAATTCAGTAGCAGATTTAGCAAAACTTGAAAATAAGAAGTCTGATGACTAATTGATAGTCATTTGTTTTACTGAGATCCCACTTGTTTATGTCCCTGTGAATTGAGCCTTGACTATAGTCCCCATGAATTAATTTGAATCCTATAGAGTGATGTTGTCTATCTTTTAGATATTTTTCTAAGGATTCGCTTTTAGAAGAGTTTTGGCCCATGAAATTCCAGTGAATGTTGTCCCTTTAAAGCTGATTTCTCCTCCATTAAAGCTTAAAATAGCAATGTCATCAGAGCCAATCCATGGCGTTCCACTATTATTTTCAGTGAATGTGTTGTTATCAATTAAGCATCTAGTATCACCTGAAGTTAGGTCTTCTGTATTTTGATTGTCAATAATCAAACCTGTTTTGTGCATAGAGTCAGTAAATTCTAAAGAGATGTTATTGGACTCTAATATATGTAAAGGTAAACCATACATAGTTTGAAATGGCCAGCATCTCCGATTTTTACGTTTAGGAATGGCCCATTAACCATTTTGGCTGCAAAATCTGAAAAAGAAATCACCATTAGTGTATTTAAATCTCCATTGAAGAGAGGGATTTCCATATTGTTAAATTTGATGCTCTATTGATTGATAATAAATTCTTACTCTGAGATGAACTTGAGTATCTAACTAGGTTGGAAGTAAGCTTGTTAATGGAGCAGCAACAGTACCGCTAATAATTTAGAAGAATACTTACATATTGATTTGGACTGATTCTATAATGAGAGCAAAGTTTGGATTAGAAGTAATAGTCCTTTGCTAGGTTGGAGGTACAACTTTAATGTTTGAAGTTGGTGGGGTATCTTGAAGGGTGATGGTCACATCAGCTCCCACTGAAGTACCAGTAATGAATTTGACCGTGTATAGTGAAGTATGGCTCTTTGTCACAGTTATGATATCTGATATCACTGTCTTTACTTCGCTAATGTTTGAAAGGATATTGACTTGTTGGTCTCCTGCTGGATAATAGTTCTGAATAAAATCAAATGCATTTTCCATTGATGTGAATGGGTGAGCAGTAGTTCCAAATTCGAATTCTGCTCCTGCTTGCTCTTAATTCAATGTAATAAGGGAAGCTATTAGTTAGATTGTTTTACGTACTGAGACACATGAAGAATTAAGTAGAAACAGGCAGAGACCCACAGTCAGTAACACATTGTAAAGTTTCCAAGTTGAAAAACTCATTTGAGTCACATAAGATCTTTTTTGGGGTTCCTTCTCTATCTATCTAGAGAGTTATTCTGCATTCTATTAGAAGTTAAAAATGAATTACCATCTGGAGTGATCATTGTTAACTCATATTCATTCCCTTCACATCTAGAAGATCACTAGATTTGCTTACAATAGAGGCCCTGCTACATCATTCCCATATAATGAAGCAGAATTAGAAGTGTAAGTGTTAGAAGCTTCAAAAGTTGGTTCAACTCCAAAGTACTTAGCTGCTCCTCCTTCTTATGCACTATTCGATGTGAAAATAGATGTTTTCACATTGGCAACCAAGACTTGTGAATTAATATAGATTCCTCCTCCATAAGTAACAGCAGAATTTGAGATAAACTGTGTATTTTCAATGCTGAATGATAAGGAAGTTAGCATTCTTGCAGCAGGAGTAGCAGTATAGAGAGCATAAATAGCTCCACCGTTTTCAGCTCTGTTAGTCTCAAACTTTGAGTTATTTGATATTGAAAGAGAGCAATCGATGATGCTAATGGCTCCTCCATTCAAGTCATTTTATCCAAAATCTTTGAAATGAGAGTCAGTTATGGTAATAGTGGCTAAAATTTAGATAAACAATCAGTACATGAATTAGTGCCAACTATGACATTTTTGCTTGAAGAATTTCCTATGAAGTTGACCCCATTTAATAAAAGAGTAGTTGCATCTGATAAAATGAGAGGCTTTAGAACTGTAGGACTAGATTCGTTAACTATTTATCATTAGCTCATTCCTTACAAGTATAATTTGAATTTTCAATTGTGGTGGGAGCTGAATTAAGATCCAATATGTAGCCTTGGATATTTTCTATTAAAACCGACTTAATTGAAATTGTTGAAGAAGTTTTTGCTGATATAAACCTCCCATCAGCATGTGAAAATAACATCCCACTGAGAGTATTAGATTCTAATGATAGAGAACTAGTGTTAGTCAATGTAAAAAAACTTCCTTCTGTAAATGTTTGTTCTAAAGGTCATACTAAAGCTTACTTTTTATTGGAGTGTTCAATAAAGTGAGGGAAGCTTGATTATCAAGAACAAAGAAATTAGTATTTTGATGGTCTCTCTCTTCGAACAGTACATCTTCAAATTTCACTAGTATGAATGAGCCTGAGAGAGTCATGAAAACTCTTGTGTTAGTGAGAGTTTAAGTATTGGTAGGAGATTTGAAGTTTGTAGATTTGAATACTAATTCAGAGATATTGCTTGCTCCTGCTGTGGCACCATCTCCTAACTCAAAGAATCCAGTTTCAGGAAGGATTTCAGGGAAAATATTTGAATCTTTAAATTGGATTAAGTACTTCATGTCAGCATTTCTGACTAGCTTCAGCAAAGCAATGGGGAAGAAGATAGTTTGCTTGTAGATAATATTATTTGCAGAAAGCATAGAATTAAAAGCATCAGCATTTTCATTCTGTAAATAAGCTAGAGTAAAGCAATTTAAGCAGTTCATATCTTAGATGTTCATAATTGCCTCTCCTCCTGATGGCTTTGATACATTGTGAATTACATATTTTCCAACTCTAGATGAAAAATTGGAAATATTGACTATTATCTATATAAATTCCACAAACTGCACAGTGTCAAACTGGAAAAGCTAAACGATGTAAGTGTCTGTTGTTGTCTCTTCAATTATGAGGGTCACTCCTCTAATCTCATTCACTTCAGTAGTCGAAGAATTAGATAAGAACCTAAAATGGCCAAGGATCTTGAAGTTTAATATTTAGCTAGTTAATAAGACCTTGACCCCAGAAAACTTTAATAAAGTTACAGGGTTGTCACTTGTTGTTGATGGAAATTAGGCATTTTCCATTTCATTGTTGTCAAGAGAGCAAAATGATTTAGAGACAGATATGAAATGAGCATGAACAATGAGAGATGCTGGTTTGAACAAATTATTTAGGACTTGTACATTCCTTTATATTGAAGTTCCAATTACGTTTAAAAAGGACTTCATTACGACGTCATCCAGAAATGTTGTTTAACTGATTTCAACAGTATTTGTCGTTGTTGGTATGTCAGTGAAAGTCACAGTTATGAAGTCTAGGGATGTGGAACCAAGTGCTTTGAAAGCATTTTGTGATAGTGTGATGAATTGTGAAGCAGTGTGTGCTGTTCCTGTAACGTCAATCAGTTTTAGTGGAGTCACAAGATTCTGGAAAGTATTGCTTGTGAAAATAATCAAAGCTCCTTCAGTTGTTGTGAATTGAATAAATGTCCCATTTGCTGTTGTAGTAGTTACCCCAACCTCAACTACCTCATTCATCTAGTTGAGTTAAATGTCAGCAACAGCTGTTCCAGAAAGATTAAAGCTGAAAGGAGGCAGCTATGTAGATGAAATGAATTTTCCATTGAATTGTACGGTTTCTAAAAAATTTAAATTTAATTTACTGATCAAATGCGCTCCAGATGCAGACTAGATTTTTAAGTAGGTAGCTCCATTCAAACTTGTAGTTATTAAAGTTTGTTCTATAATAGTAGACACTGCTCCAACAAGGTCCATAAACTAGCTTGTAAGTAAGTTTATTGAACAACCCTTTAATATGTTAAATTAAGAAATACTAGCACTTTCACTGTTTTGAGATCTGGGGCGTTGATGAAAATATCTTAAGGTGGTGTTGTTAATTGACTATTTTTAGACAATTTCTTACGAAAGAATCTCTAAACTCTCCATAAAAAGGGATCCAGTAGCTCCTCTAGTGAAGGAAATGTCTGGTATAGAAATTCTGTATTTTTATGTGGGAGAATCAACCAATATTATTTTTTTAGCAGTATTAGCAGCAGAAGTCCTTCAAATTAGTAATAACTCCTACCATATTTTAACAGTTATATCAGAATATGTATTTGGCATTTAAGCAAGACTCACTCCTAAACTCCAATCATCCTACGAGTCTCCAACCAGATCTATTATGGCTCCATTAAGTTTCTCAGTGTTTATGAGAAAAGTCAAAGCAGCTTTGACAGATTTAAAAGGGTGAGCAGCAGTCCCAAATTCATAAGAAGAAGAAGAATTTGAAGCATCAACAATCACGCTTCCAGATACTACGATTTTAATGACTACCATTACAAAGACAGAAGTTTCCTGTTGTTGAGGCTGTTGCCGAAGAAGTAGCACAATCAGCAATGCATGTAGCAGTATTTAAATCATACTTATTTCCAGTGTCGCATCCAAACACCTAGGTGTTTGTTCCATCAGATAGAGTAAAAGATTAGTCGCATGTATCTAAAATGGAGTGTTACAAATGGAAGGTAAACTTACCAGTAGGAAAAGGATCGGTTTCTACAAGCCCAGTGCAAGTGATTTAGGCTGTAGCAGATACAAGGAGAATACTCAGAACGAAGCATTATATCATTCGTAACATTCTTAAATTACTTGAGACTTTAAATTGACTCTAATTCCTAATTCAAAGAGAGAGATAGAATGATTGGGGTCTATAGTCAAGGCTCAATTCACAGGGACATAAACAAGTGGGATCTCAGTAAAACAAATGACTATCAATTAGTCATCAGTGAAAGACGTTTTGAATATAATGGGAGAGAGTGAGTCAGAATCATTGGAAATTGATACGTTGAACCTGACTAATGTGATAATACATTCAAGTATTATTCAGACCAAATCACTTTCATCAGTGAATATAAAAAAAGTTGATTCCTCTTCTTCAACCGTTTTGTTCAATAATTACCAAAATTTGTACCTTTCTATTCATTAATTAATTAATTAATAGAAAACTAAAGTTCAAGGATAAATATAGAAGAAATGAATAAAAATAAGAATTAGAATACCCAAATTAAGCTTCTATTTTCAAAATACAATAAAAAAGTGAGACATTTTTGTAGAAGATGTATCCAATATAACCTTTGATGACATTCAGATCAAAGAAACAGTGGCAGATGGAGTTTTGGCCATTGCAGACATCAGGGGAACTGAAATTTTAAATGTCAATGATCTTGGTGTTAATCACATTCAATGGGATAGCATTAACAAATTTTAATACATTATTAAAGCCAAGATTCATTAATATATTAATAAAGAGAATCAGAAAAAGTATTTTTCTTTATTTTCAGCCATATAGCATGACTCAAATCACAGTTTTAAAATAAGAAAGAGGAAATTAGATTCTTCTTAGCCAAGTGGTTTGATTTAAGCTGTTAGCTTAGATTTCACGGGAGCTCCATCTATGAGCATGAGCAACGTATTTGATTTTGCTCTCCTTCCATCAAGTTCATCTACTTTAGTGATAGATGATGTAAACTGTGTGAAATGTGTTGATCTTGTTTTAAAGTGCAGAGTGGAATCAAGTTCAGATGACAGCAATGATGTGGCTCTCACTTTGTAAAAGCTTGTTGTCACATCCAATACCAATCTAATGTAATTATTAAAATAATTGTGATTAATGACATCAATATTAATTTAATTCCTACTGTGGTCGTATAAATTGCTGATATTGAGCAATGGGACTCCAAACTACTTTATCTTTGTAATTTACATCATGATCTCTAATTATTAATTAAGAGATATCATATATAAGTTCTTGAATAGTAATGGATAATTTAAATTTAAATATAATATGTTTGAATGTAAATTATGTAACACTAATGATTGATGACATTACTCACGACTATAATTCATTCCATCCCAAGGGAACCTATAAGTTCCTTAACTACAACTAGAAATCTTCCTCTATCACTATTCAAAATCAAAACTAATAGCAAACTTTAATCTCAAGCTTCTCCTCTATTATAGGCAAAGATATTATATAATATCTCTTTCTAGCGTATTATCATTAAAATATATATAATTCATTCTAATTATTGGTGTTTTTAAATTAAAAGGGAATATGAATTAAAATAAGGATTATGTTTTTTCAATTCAATTAAAGCTTCACTGAGGAACAATATCTGGTGAAAGCACAAGGAGTGATGTAAATTATCCTTAGTTCTTTTGATATGCGTTCTGGGGGAGTTATTCAAAAAGGTCAACTCCTTAATTTGAAATCTTCTGCAACACTCACCATGGATGCATGCACTTGGGACGGAATTGATTTCAATGATGTCTTTGGAAAAGGAGCAATCACCTTGGAAGATAACTCTGCTTACATCTCTGAAGGAAATTCAATTGATTAATTCAAGTTCCTTAATAATGGAGGAAGTTTGTTCCATGTTTCATAAGGGAGTAATGTTTAGGTGACAGGTGGACAAATAAATTTGATCCAAAGTACTCATTCCGCTTTAGGCATGATTATCAACAATTCTAAAATCGTTCTCAAAAATATTTTCATTAGAGACATTGACACAACTATTGGAAGTCCATTGCTGACTATCTTGTATTCTGGGGGTGCTTAAAGTGATATTGAGCAAGTATCTTTCACAGATATATAGTAATTGAATAGTCTTGATTTACCATCCATGTCATTAATCAATGCAAACCTCAATCTAAATGACGTAACTTTTACAAGGTCTCCTCCCATTCTTCAAAGCTCTTCTTCAACAATCACTGGAAACGACATTAGTGCTGGCAAAATTAATGAATCTATTTATCCAATCTTGCAAATGACATAGACAAGCATTAACCTCACCAAATTAGAATTTAATGAATCCACAGTTCCATAAGCAATCATGATTTTAAATTGCTCTACGGTTTAAATTTCTGATGCAAGTTTCAGAGATATTGAAGCCAACCCAATAGTCTCATTCATTCACTCTAATGCAGTCCTTTCTGAAGTTAATTTTGAAGGAATGGATTCAACTTTCATTTCAGTTAAAGATGGAAGGTAAGATTTAAATATGATTTTCAAGTGACGTTACAATTTCCACCTCCTTAAATGTTTCATATCCTGATGGACTAGAAAGCGCGATTATTGTTGCCATTGATTCAAAAATAACAATAGAAGACATTTCTCAATTAACTACCATCCCAAATAAATCAGTTGCTTTTGAACTCTAGAATTCTCAAGGATCAGCATTCAAAAACATCAAATTTAATGGTAACTAATATACTAAGCATTAGTTTAATAAACACCATTTATATCGATTAAAAAGAGCCAGTCAGTGAAGTTTACCAATGCAGAATTCAGTCTTACAAAAGAAGACACTCTTAATTCTGGATTAGTCATTTCGGACCACAGTAATTTTGCTAATAATCTGTTAGGTGAAGTGTACTTTGAAGGAGGGAAGTTTAACGAATTCGGATCAACTTTTGTAGAATTTGGTGGAGCTATTCAGGTTAATGAATCAAAGATCACAATAGATGGTACATTATTTGATACAAACAGAGCAAGACATGGAGGAGCTCTATCTATTACTCTTTCTCCTTTGTGTAAGATATTTCCCCTAAAGAGATAGTTTCTGAACAATGTTATATAACAGGAAATGCTGAATTCAAGGATAATATTGCTGAAGTTGGGGGAGGAGCTATTTACTACTTTCATAAATCTCCATCAGATCAAAATATCACAAACTAACTAATTCTGGAAGACTCTATTTTTGAAAACAATAGTGGGCCTGAATCTGAAGCAGTGAAAGCAGAATGGGAAATGCCTTAAGTTGACTCAAACTCTATTACTTTTGAAGGAGGAGTTTTAGTAATAGAAGGGACAGGTGACAAACCAACAGATGTCTTTAGATTAGTAGATAATGAACACTAAACAATTGAAAGTAGCTTTGAAATTGGAAATGATGGGAACCTTCCAGAACTCATGTTTGATTTAATTGACAAGGAAGGAAATCAGGTTCAACTCAACCCTTAGAAAGAGTAAATATTCTCCTTATCCTTAGTACTTTGACTCTCATAGTTCAATTATAGAAGAATGAGTCCGAAGGTACTATTATTCTATCTCCCTTTGAATCAATTATTGAGACTGAGTTTGCAAAAATTAAATCAGCAAGGATCATAGGAAAACCTGAAATGGATATTCAAATTGTAGCACAGTTTTAAAGGAAATATCAATTGTTTGAAGTAGCAATAAGCCTTACTTTCACAAAATGTGATAAAACTGTATTTAGGGATGGAAAGTAGGCCATTTTTATAACAACAGGTGTTAAAACTGTCTAGAAGACTAATTCACGAAAGTAGTTTCAGAAAGTAGAGTCACTTGTAACATGTGCCCAGCAGAAGCTACTTGTGCAGGAAGTCCTCTCTTAGGAACTGCTAATGGCTATTGGAAAAAAACACTTGAATCAAACGATTTTATTAGATGCTTAAATGAAGAGGCATGCATTGGAAGGGGACCAAATGAATCTGAATCAGTTTGTAGGAACGGTCATGAAGGAGAATATTGTGGGTAATGCGTCACTGACTACTACATGGACAATAATTATCTTTGTCAAGAGTGTGGAGATTTCATTGAAAATGTGATAATGATAGTTTTGTCATTGCTATTGTTCTCATTGATTTCAATTTTCTTAGCGAGGTAATTTTGATTTAATTTCTAGATTGAGCTTTGATTTCATGAAATTTGAAAACACAATGGCAGGGAGTTACATAAGAATATTGATAACTCATTTCCAAATCATGTTCATACTTTTAACAGCCAACTTTACCTGGCCAGATTAGAGCAAAAACTTTGGAAAGGGATTATGGTTTTTCTTCTTCAGCTTTGCAAATAAACAAAGCATCTATTGCATTACTGCTGACTACAAAATTACCTCAATCATAGTAGCAGCTTCTCCTATTATAGCAATTGGATTTTCATACATTATCTGGGGTTTTATAAAGATAATCCAAGGATAGAGATAAAAGAAAATATTTTTGAAGCCAACAGTGATCTTGCTTTGTCAACCAGTGATAGCAAGTGCTACTTATGATCTACTGTCATGCACAGACATTGGAGAATAGACAGCACTTAGACTAGACTCTAGTATTAATTGTTCAGATGGAGGTCATTCATTCTTCCAAGCAGTAGTTGCAATTTTATTGATGCTTTGGGGTAAAATTCAGAATTAATGATAGCTCTAATTCCTATCAAATGGGGAAGGGATATTTATATTGCTTAATATAATGATGAAGAAGAGGAAGAAGAAAATCAAAATGAAAGCAATATTATTCATTTGTCATATTTAACTCTTGGACTTAAGAATTCTACTTTCTTCTGGTATTCTAGTTTCTAATATGCAGGGAAATATTTATGTCATTTGGAAGAATGGGATTGACAATGACAGTTGCATCTATGGCAGACCAAGGAGTATTTAGTCAAGGATTCATAGCAGTCCTTGTCATGAGTGTCTTACTAATTGCTCAAATTTCTTATCAACCTTATAAGCATCCAAGATAAAACCAACTGGAATCACTATCACTATCTGTATGTTTCATTGTGTCTCTCTGCGGAGTTCTGCTAACAAGCAAAATATATGCAACTACCAATGAAGAAATGAATAATTTCAAAGATCTAGTTGATATTCTAGTGCTCGTCCTCAACATTGGATTTATAGTTGTCAGTGCTTATTTGATTATGGGAATGCTTAAGTTCTTTTTCTTGAGAAACCACTAGAAATGCTATGGATGTTTATGCTCTTGTGGAGATAGAGTTACCAAAGAAATGGCAAAGATTGGACTTATTAAATAAGATAGAAATCACAGGATTCTACTTAAAATAGAAGACATTAACTATTGCATGGCAAAAGGAAAAAAACTATTTTTAGGATCTTCTTAGCCAGAAAACACTGATGATATATTCAAAGCGCTATTCTATATTCATGCGAAGGTATCTGATTTTGATGCAGAAAATATGCTGACAGTAAGTAGATAAGATGAGGAAATTGAGCATTAGCAATTAAATGCAGAAGATGAATCAATAAATTAGTCAATGAGAGGAGATGAAGAGGCCACCAAATTAGACATTTCAAAAAAGAAGAAGAAAAAGAAGAAGAGAGGAAGCAAGAAAGTGTTAGATGGAGAAAATGAGGATGATGTAATTGAAGAGAAGGAAGAGGAGAGTAATAAAGGAGATGATTCTAGTAAAGATCCACTAGTGATTGAAGATAAGGTTGAGAGTATAGAAGATTCTAGAGTTAAACCAGTAATGAAAGAAGATTTTGAAAATGTTAGTCACAAATAAGAAGCTTCAGAAGTTAACTAAGACATTGGAAAATAGTAGAACATAGAGGATAACCCTGAGTAAAAAAAAGAA
>JAGYYR010000235.1:0-10415 GCA_021439965.1 Uronychia setigera | reverse complement strand
AAAACCCCAAAACCCCAAAACCCCAAAACCCCAGATAATTGTTTTCAGCATTATACGGTTACGATTATTTCAAATGATTTCACTCATGAACGAAATTTTATCTCCCTTCATAGCCTTCTTTGACTTCTTCTCAAATGCTTTGTGGATCAGCCGTACTCTGGACATCACATCAGTGATATTAATTTCATCAGTCCTTGTGTCTTCGATCATCCCCTTTGATGGGATCACTCCGGCCTTTAAAGTGTTAATCAATGAGAACATACTTGATTTTGGATGAAGTTAAGGGCATCATTCATATTGTTAACAGTGACTTTTCTATGCTCCCCAATGGTGATCATGGCGATGACTCCTGACTACAGGCAATCATAAAGAACGAAAGTTGATCCTACTCTCTTCTCCATGTCGAAGGAAATAGACTTGCAAATTAAACTCTTTTCATTACTTCAAGTCTGCACATATGGAAGAAGGTTTTGTATTGGATAGTTGCTAGTCCAGGATGATGAAGGAACTTGCAGAACATGAAGTTCCTTGGCTCCATTGATTCTTGTTATCCATGAACTCCCTGCCTATCACCTCTATCTGTGGATGCATCCTTTTCTACAATTTCATCAGGGTCTCGATGAACTTCCACATTGTATTGTCCAGTGTATTTGTCAAGTTTTCCTTCCATTAGGAAATCAAAGAAATAACAGGCAGCTGTATAGTCAGTGAGGAAGCAATTAATGTCGATTGCCCAGAACAGAGGATGAGCTTTAGGGTTAGTGGGGTCTGGGAAAGAGACCAGATCTACCGTCACATGACCAACAACTCCTTTTTCAAAAAGTACATTTCCTATTGATTGAGAGAGTGTCATGAGGTTCATATCTGGTAGAGAAGTCTGAGGGAAGAAGCATCCTGCATTGATGTACTCTCTTGCTGCAAATCTATCGAATGATCCTATCAAATCAATATCACCATTAGGTTCTATTCAGTTAAGAGCTTGCCTACCAATGAAAAATGCTACTGAGGGACTGGCCATCTGTGTAAGAGCACATGAGGGAGCAGCTTCAATAACTCCTCCAACCCTGCAAAATTCATCGATGTATTCACTCCAATTCCTGTAGAGACATGGCATTATAATTTTGGCCTTTTTTGGTAGTATTTTCTTAATGACTTCCACTAATCGTTCAAGAATGTTATCAGTCATTTCTATCTTCTTTTTCCTAAGTTCAATGATTGCTTTTATTGAGTCAACACTGAGATATGCCAACCCTCTCCCATTGAATTCATCATCGATCTTGAAGATCCATGTGTTCACAAACAAATTTTAGGAAATAAGCTTAGCAAGAGACTTTTCAAATTCTGGTTTGCTGAATATGTCATAAGCACTGATCGGAGTTGGGACTTCAGCTTATTGGAAGATCCTTTTTGCTCCAGATTTTGATTGATATAGATTGATCTTGCTTGGTTCTCCTGCAACAATCGGCACTGCTAATGAAATGGACAGCTTAATGTCTTCATCATCCACCATGCCTGGAACAATATAGGCCTGTTTCCCTTTGATTAGCTGCTTAATCCTTTTAAGTGCTTTAGGAGAATAAAGTAGGGTTTGTGTGAGTGAAAGATGCTGGGAGAACTTAACATAATTCTCAGGAACCACTATATGGAATCTGGAGGTTGGGTTTTCAATTTCAACGATTTCAAGAATTTTGAGATAGTATTTGTACACATCACTTGTTAGAGTGAATGGGGAAACATAGATAATGTCCACATTAGGGTCTTTAATAGCAAAAATTCTTGAAATCTAGGAATTTTCCTTCTGCATGAACTTTTCAACTGAAAGCCTCCTAATTTCCTAAAACTTTATTCAGCCCTCTTACTGGAATGGTGTAACTGTTAATATGGATTTCAATTCTTTTTTTCTTTTTAATGTCTGACCATCTCTTTTTGAATTCATCCATCATTTCTCTCCATACATACTGCAAGTATAACATAGTTCCTTACTAAACTTTCATTGTTGAGCTCTTTTATTTTGTTTTTGGTGGACTTCATTAGTTGGTAGAGTCTGAACTTTCTTTGAATAACTGTGGCTTTGGCCATAAGATATTTGAGCTGAGAATATGCAGTGAACGCTTTGAATCTTCTCCAGTATTTCTAAATGCAAACTGAGGCAAACTCAGGACCCTTCGGCCCTTTATATTTCCTCGAAGGTGAATTTAAAATGTCTCCAAGTTGTTGTCTATTAACCACGCAATCCATAAGTTCATCTTCAGTTGGTTCCTTTAATTCCTCTTCTGCGAGTTTGACCAACCTTCTCCCATCGATGGTAGCAGTCATGACATTATAAACTGCAAGCATTCTTTCTAATTTGTTGATAACAAAAGATATCGCTCCCCTAGAATAATCAAGAACTTGATTTACCATTTGGTGATATTAGTTCTTTTGAAAGATAGATACTCAGGAGTAGCAACGAGAGTGCGTCCTTTTCTAATCGTAAATTAGTGAAGAGAATAGGTATCCATTAGGTCGTTATAACTTCGTACGTTTGGGTAGTTGGAGGTATCAATGTTTTCCCTGTCTCCCATGTCCCCTGGAATTCCAGCAGATCCATTGTCCATATTGATTTCAGTTGCAGATGGGAGCCCCTAATTTTAGTGATCCTCAGGCCCTTGAATCAGATTATTTTACATGGTCCTCGATGAAGCTGTATTCTCCATGGTAAACTTCCTTTGAATTCTGGGGTTGGGCATTCCTGGAGCTCCAGCTGTTGCCCTTCCATTGATATATTCCTGTCCTCCTTAAAAAGATGTTATAAATGTTTGATGTCCATTGAGTACGTCTAAATCTCCTTCATGTTTTTTGTTAGCTAGAATTGATTTTCTAATCAATTTTTCTCTTTTATTGTATAACTTCACTTTCCTTAGAGTAAAAGGAGGAGCTCCTCTCTCAAAAGCAGGAGTTAGATCGACATCCCGAGGAATAATACCTCTATTTAGAAGACTAATCATTCCTTCAGATATGTCTTCACCAGTAATTGGAGGGGGCTCTGCAAAGGGGTCATCTCTGTACTTTTTAGGTAAAATTTTCTTGGGCTGAGAAAGCTTTGATGAATACACTCTCTTATTCTGGCATTCAATACTACTCATTGACTTTGCAGTTCGACTTTAGCAATGTTAATTGAGTTCATACCTCCTTTTCTATGGGGAACCTAGTTGATACTTTGATCTTAAATAATGATGGCCGAACTAGTTCTCAGGATTGTAGGTAAAGTTGTTGAGTTTGTTCTGATTTAAGATCTGCTTGATTGGCTGACTCATAGCTCCAGTATTAGTGTTAGTTTAGGACACAGGGAAATCTCCATGAGTAGATGCAAAATATCCCCCATCTCCTCGGTCATAAGACACTTGAGTTACGGTAAGAAATTAGAAGTAATTTGAGGTTACTTACTCGAGATATCTGGTAACCGGAAATCTTGTCCAGATATATTATTGGCAATTGGTTGTCCCATTTTCAAACTGAGCTCAATAACTCCCGATTTCCGCTAAATTGTGTTTTCAAATTTTTCCAATTGATTTTGTAATTTCGCTAATGGGGAAGGAGGCCGCTATCCTTTAAATAATTAAAAGTAAGGTACCTCTAGGGAAAGGTGGGAGGTTTTCAAGATGTGTTCTGACTCCCCTAAACTCCTCTTAGAGTGAGTTAAGGAGGTTAATGACGTTCTAGTCCTCAGATTTAATCATTTTAAATTTAAACGGTATTTAAACTTTATAAGTGTTCATGTGAGCTGCCGTCTGGCCCACTTTGTACTTCATATTGCTGAGCCAGCTTTCTTCCTTCCCAATTCTCCTTTCCATTTGATGCCTCATTCGAGTATAACTAGGATAAAAGAGCTTATTACTTTGAAAAGTTCTCTGAGCCCATGTGCACTGGATAATTTCTCATTGCAAGCATATCATAATGAGAATTAGCAGTCGTACCAAGTCCTCTTGTCTTAGATGCTTGAGTTAGTGCTGTAGCAATGTACCCATCATAACCCAGTGGTTTCATATATGTAGATTCCTTGTGTTCTGGTGGTCTTGGCTAAAGAACATTGCGGCCTTGATTGAATTCAAATTAGTAGGCTTGGGATGGGTCCCCATACTTCTACAGGTAGTATTTAAAGTCATTTATCACTTCGATTTTAAGAGGTTCAGTGAAAGCAGCACTCATTTTATCCTCTATTTGCTTGAGCATGTATTCTCATTTGTCAAGTTGCTCCCTTTCCTAGTTGATCTTCAATTTTTCTTCAATCAATTATCTGGATTGTGTGTCAGTACGATTTTAGATGTGTCTCATCGCAAGATTGCTGTGGACATCAAAATTCTTAGTGAGGTCCTTTGATTAAGTCCTGAGTGCCTATTCAAGTTCATCAATTACTTCCTTTAGCTGTCATTTAAAAGCCTTACTTAGTCATGTTTTAAGGTAAGTTTGGAGTCTTGAATGATCTTGAATTCGCTTTGGATTTGTTTCTTAACCCTTTCTAAGTTCTCTTTGAGCTGTTCTTTATTATTGTATTCAATTTCTTCCTAAAGAACCTTTGAACCTCCTCCTGTTTTGAGGCCTGTTTTGACTACCTAGTTATTTCCTTCTTTCTGTTGATCATTATTATTGTACCTACAAGAAGAGTCTTGAGTTGAGTAAGTTCTTTAAAAATCTCAATCTCATTGTCTTGATTGTGCAGTGCCCTGTTCTTTTAGACTTTGAGCTTGTTCAGTTCCACTTCTTTCTGGACTAGTTCCATACTGAGCTCTTTCATTTGCTTCTCTATATCAACAATGTTTACTTCTCTCTGTCCTTCAAGCTTTTGATCCAACTTTTTCAGATCTTCTTCTCTGTTTGATTTAAGCAAGCTCACTTAAGAAATTTTCCTATTTTCACTGGAGAGCTCTTCAGAAATTCGTTCAATTTCCCTTTTCACTTGGTAAGTTTGGTCTACACAATTTTGAAGCTCTTATGCTAGACTAATGAGCTAGCTTATTTTTGATTTCTACTTCTCATGCTCTAATTTACATTCATCTTCGTAGTTATTGATTTCATTCTTAACTCGTTTTTTCTCTTCGTCAAGGGTCATCTCCATTTGAGTTCTGAATTTTTCCTTTTCAATTCAAACTTCTCTATGGTATTCGAATTCCTCCATACGTATTTTGTTTCTCCTACTTTCATACTCAAACTCCAAATTTTTTCTGAGCTAAATCTCATCTGCAACTTTATCGTATTTCAGATTCTACTTGTACTCTTCAATCTTCTCCTCGTAATCATTGATTAGTAGTTCCTTTTCACAGAGCAGTTTCTGCTCATAGGATGTTTTTAATGCTTCAAATTTGAATTCTTCGCTTTGGATGTACTTCTCTGATTTAAGACTCTGATTGAATTCTTCTTCAGCAAGCAGAAGAGAGTATGACTTCTGAATATGATTGATTTCAATTAGCTTCCTATCTCTAGCTTTTTTCTCAATCTCCTTCTTTTGCTCTATATAATCCATTGCGAATCCTTCCTTTCTATCTTCAAGTGTTTAGTTGCATTTTGTTCTGAATGTCTCAGTGTAAGTGTCTTAATTAGATTCATCGAAGTTGATAATGTCAGCTTCAATTTTTTGTTTTTCAATGCTTGCCTTGGCCTCCAACTAAATTTTTATTTTTTCTATTTCCAGTTAATGCATGGTCTCCAGACTGTCTTAAAGTTCTTGAAGAACTCTGTTCATTTGAGTCTTCTTAGTGTCTTCTGATTTCTGAAGCTTCTCACTCATCCTCTATCTAAATTTGGAAACCAAGGTTCTGTGTTCCCTTTCAATTTCCTTGGAAGTTTCTTTTGTTTTCTGCTAGTGAGACTTGTCAAGTTATTCTCAATAGTTCTCCAGCATGATTTAAAGGTTGGTTTCATGTGATTTTATATTATTGTTGATTTCTTGTTAGAATGCAGCTTCCATTTCTTTGATCTTCTATACGTATTCAGACGACTATGATGATGGCTGTTAGGGTTAGTTTTAGTTCGTCCCAGTCCCACTTCCAAGCCTCAGAGATAAATCTGTCCCTCCAGTTTCTCTTTTCTTATCTTAGTCACCTCTAAGATTGGTGTCCAGGTTAAGAAGAGCTGGACTTTAAATCTGTGAATTCATCATATTTAGGAAGCTTTTGAAACTATCATCATTTTGACCTGTTTATGGACCACCTTCACCTTTAATATCAGTAACCGCTACTTCTGAAACATGAGCTCCACTTGAAGCTCCTCTTGGATTTGCAATAGGAGCTCTTCTTGGACTAGTGGGGTTCGCAGTATTTGCCTTTTGTTTCATAATTGCTGCCTGTTTTTCTTGGATGAAAAGGTTTTTATAGTAGTTGTCTAGAGGGTGTTCCCAAAGTGATTCTCCTGTTTCGAAGTTAAAAAAGTAGATTTCTTCATCATTCGTCTGACATGGTTTCCAAGGTTCCGGAAGGTTAGCTTTAAGTCCCTCCTTAGCAATCCAAAGAAACTCTTAATCAGTTTCAGGGTCAATGCCAAGAAACTTCGCATACTCAATGATTTCCTCTTGATCTGGTTCATAATCTTTGACTTCATCACTGAGCACCTAAGAAGCATTGATGTCTTCTTTTCTCTCATCTTTTGACTAGTTGGTATTTGTCTGTCGTGAGTGCCC
Source organism: Uronychia setigera (assembly GCA_021439965.1). NCBI lineage: Eukaryota > Ciliophora > Spirotrichea > Euplotida > Uronychiidae > Uronychia > Uronychia setigera. Next base: position 3,763 of record JAGYYR010000235.1, on the reverse strand, counting down.
TTCCATCAATTTAAATTTGATGATCTCGTTATGCTAATTATTTTCTTGGAGAAATCGACTCATCCACGTTAATCAAAGGAAGCCTCACAAATCTCTCCGTATGCTCTTGCCTTGCAAATCTCTTCTTCAACTTGTGTGTGTTCAGGCTGCAGTCGATTGGAAGCTTCAACTTTTTACTGTTTCTCGTTTTCACTGCAATCTGTTCAGGGAGAGGAATGTTGCCGCTCTTGTCTAGTTTCATTTTTTTGCTCTTTTCAACGTGAGGGGGTTTTAATTTCAAAATCTTTTTCTCTTTAATTTTGCTATCTTCAGGGAGCTGGTTATTTTGAATGTTGAATATGAACTATCTTTAGGGTCCTAGTCATTTGGTAGGAGAGAGTCTTAAATTTGAAGGAGCTCTTTTCGTTTCTGCTGTACCAATAGCAGTTCTATTTACAGATCATGGAATTTAGAAGCATCCACCACCTCCTTATCTACCAGCATTTCTTAACGAAAGAGGTTGGGGTATGATCTCAAGCGACTGTTCATTACCGAGATTCTTTCTATTGCTATTATGGTGATACTTGGATATAGGTGCATCTTTCCATGCATTCCAATTTTATGATGTGCTACTGGCCAGAGAATCGTTGTTATGGGTATACATTGGGCGTGAAGTGCAACTAGTTTTCATAAAGTGAACCTCTGGTTCAAAAACACGAGTCTTCTGTCTTACTGCTTTCCATTGAAGCTTTTGTTCTTATAACTTCTCTTCAGTTGTTTCAGGGGATTTTATGAAATCCTATACTTGATTTGCATAAATTTCTTCTTCAAATTGAGATGATGCATTTAGAGTTCTCATATATTTAAAGTTTTTCTCAGAATCAAGCTTTTAATGGCAATCACTGCTGCTTTATGGGCTGAGAGTGGACTCATTCGAGTTGTTTAAGGCATCAATTGATTTGATGCAGGCCTTCTGCCAATTCTCAACATAGTTTGTCATTCTATTTGGCTTCTCTTTCAGTCATTTATTGCTTTTATCAGACCTTAAAAAGGTCTTGAGCTTGCCATAGTGATCTGGTGTTAGCTTTTGTCTCATTTTTGATTCTTAAGGAGCTTTGAAAATCTAAAAATTTCCAGCTTTTACGCTTTCTTCATCGGTATCTTCAGAATCATGCATTGAGGTATTAACATACTTCAGTGATTTTTCAGAAGTGAGTATATTCATTGATGGAGAAAAATTGTTTACTGATCATCATAACCCTTTTAATGTCCTAGATTGCTCATTCTGTTGGATCATAGTAATTCCATTTATCCCCTTGACTGCTTCAAATCTCCTTTAGGCCTTTTTACCAAATTTAAGCTCATATTAGTCAATATGAGGTCTGATATTTTGAAGGTCTGTTTGTGAAGGAGCTACCATCTTCACGTAGGACCTCATCATTTCAGTGGCTTCACTTGAGGACCCCATCAAGTTCTTCATTGCTTATACTTTGTCCCTAGAGTGTCTAGATTGAATGATTTAATTTGATGCTAGTTCAAGCATCATACCACTCAATCTGTTCTAATTATGAAGTAGCCTATTTTTGGAATTAGCCCTTGCTTCAATTTCCATTTTATTTAGGATAATTTAATAATATGAATTCCATTACTGACCATGAACCTTACAGACAGGCAGCAGTAAAGACAGAAAGATCTGTTGACGATTCCTCTATAAGGTATACTGCATGTTTAAGCTTAGCTATGTCAATACTGACATTAGGAAAGTTTCAACTGAGAGGTTAGTTGAGGAATTCTAGCCTCAGTCATAGGAAATTGATATTTAATTGCTAAAGAGTCATCCTGATTTTGCAATGAGGAACTATGGAGATGCCGTTTTCATGGGGATTTTGAAAAATGGGCAAAGGGTTGAAAAGGGAGTGATGCTCTATTAAAATGGGAGAGTTTATGAAGGGGGTTGGGAGAACGACAAATGAAGTGGAAGGGGTTATGAAAAATACCTTAATGGCAATGTCTACTATGGGGATTTTAAGAAAGGTCAGGGGGAAGCTAAATCTCTAGGCAAGGCAAATGGAATGGGTAAATTCCAGTGGAATGGTGGCTAAGAAATCTACGAAGGTGAATGGGTCGAAGGGGTGAAGAAAGGGTATGGAGTCTGGAAGAGTAAGGATGGCGACTCTTATGTTGGTGAGTGGGGCAATAATAAAGCTCATGGATATGGGGTTCATACATGGTAGAATGGTAAGTCTCATCTAAAGTCAGGGGATCGGTATGAAGGTGAATGGAAAAATAATGTTAAAGAAGGCTAAGGGTCAGATTTCTTTGGAAATGGGGACATCTACAGAGGAAATTTCTACAATGGTAAAGCGGAATTATATGCTCAGGGCGTCCTCATGGAAAAGGAGAATACATTTGGAAAACAGGGAACTCATACGTCGGGGAATTCAAAGATGGTCTCAAAGACGGGAAAGGGAAATGGAAGAAAAAACCAGAAGGAATTTAAGAAGTAACTACCACGTACGAAGGGGAGTACAAAGAGGACAAGAAATGTGGGAAGGGTGTTTTTCAATGGGCAAGTGGGAATATCTACAGAGGGTCATTCAAAGATGATGAACGCCATGGGTTAGGGGAAATGGTTTGGACAGATGGAAGTATTTACATCGGTCAATGGTAAAGGGGAATATAGCATGGAAAAGGAAAATTGAAAATGCCAGATGGTAAAACAGTGGAAGGCATTTTCGAGCATAATATCATGAAGAAGAAATTCAAGTCTTCAAAGCCCCCTAAAGATTAGGAACAACCTATAAAAAAAGAAGACACAGTAGTGATGTCAGAATCAGAAGACTATTCAAAAATGGGAGATCTTACTGAAAACCGATAAAAGACCCCTAATAAGACCTCAGCTGAAGGTACTAGGCAAAAGATGACCAAATACCAAGAATATGCTCTCAACACATAAAATATCATTCAAAGCTAAAGTTCTAGAACATTAATTACTCCTCCCGGGCTGTCACCTATTTATGATTCAAAATAGAATGGCCCACTCATGTGAGATATCGCCACTAGAAACTAGTAGGTTTCTTAGAGCACTTCTGCATTGCTTCCTAATTTAGGGAATTCAAATCATACTCTTAGATCTCACAAGAACCTCCCTCAACTAAATGGACCAAAATCCTCTCTCTCTGTTGTCAGAGAATCCAAGAAGAGACATAAATCAAGGCATAATAAAAATGGGAAAAGGTTTATGGCAGTAGGGCAAGGGTTCTCTGTGACTTAATCAGGAGGGTACACAGACAATTCATAAGTTAGAAGGACTCCTCCCCAAACCTAGAGAATCATGTCCCCAGCAGGGGATAGCCATCCTTCTTCATCCATGTCCAGGACCTTGGTCACAGGGCAATAGAGTAGATTCATCAATTATCCATTAACAAGTACCAACTCTTAAAGAGACTCTACGGAAAGAATGACTGCATTGAGTAACAGCAAGAGATTCAAAAGGAACAACAGCAAAAATGAAAAACCAGCTTGGGTTTCAACCATGAAATATGGAGCAATTACTTAAAGGGAAGATGCCCCAGTCAATTTTGAAAACAGAAGGAATTTGATCAATCTTATAAGAGAAATAGCAGCTGGTAAAAAGAAAAAGAAGATCAAGATGCCTGGTCCAATCAGTTCTACTATGCAAGTGCCTTATAGCCAAAAGCACAGTGGAATTAATATTGCATAACATCAATCATGTATAGCAGCTGGGGTTTTGGGGTTTTTTATCGGTTTTCAGTAAGATCTC
>JAGYYR010000234.1:0-10420 GCA_021439965.1 Uronychia setigera | reverse complement strand
TATCTCATATTAAAGAAAAAATTTAGATGACTTCAATCGATCATTCTTCACCTTGTTGTCGTGACTTAAACTACGGAATTCTAAAATTAGAAAACTAAGTACCTGGTGGTTCCACTGTGTTGGAGCAAAATCTCACTTTCAATTTCCCCCAATCTTTGAAAGAACTTATTTTTTCATGGCTTTCACACCCAATGCCACTGTTTGAGATGGTACCTCTTATTTATCTGAGGAGCTACCTTCCTCTTGAATCGACGCCACCAAGAGAGTGATCTATGCTGTTTGACAGATTGTGGGCAAATTTATGATTAAAAAGACTTCCCATAGTTATGTCATTGTTCCCTTAATTTTCTTTATGTCTTGTTCGCATGCCTATCTGGATTTTACTAAGTGCTTCTGATTTATGATGTTTGTGGGTGTTATCAAGAAAGAGCACAGTCTATCGTGCATTCTTTCTTCGGGAGGTACCTGGCGCTTCCAGGGAATGTTAAGTGGAGTTGATTTGTCTAAGCTCTTCTAACTCTTTCTAAAATAATCTCTCAAAGACTTGATGTTGTTATTGTTCTTCATCGTCAATAGATGGGTCATCTTCACATTAGCATATTTTGAAAAGCTTCTATTGTTGTTCACTAAGCTTTGGTTGTGCATAGCTTAATTGCTCTTTGGTCAGGAATCTGTAAATAGGTTCTTGATTTATATCTACTGTTGGAGGACTATGGTTATCCGGAGAGTGTGTAATCTTGTCAATGAATCATTAGGTGTTGGATCCATTTTGTGAAAAAGTGTCCTTTGATTGAGGATGCTTTATTTAAGGACTTTCCTTTCTTGGGTGGGTAAATTGTTAAAGGTTGAATGAGCATGGGTGCTAGTCTTTCTTCTCGATGACTTGAACAGATGGCCCATCCATTGGAAATTCTTCCTCAGAGAGTGAGTTCAACCTGTTTATGTATTCCTATTGTGAACTTTGTGAGATCAGGGGTGACTACTCTAGATATTGCTACCTCAGAGTCCCCATGTTAGATCCTACTGCTGAATTATTTTTTGATTTAAATTTTCTCACATTTTCTTTCTTCTCTGGTTCTTAATTCTCTTCAATCTCCATTCTTTCAATAATGGACTCTTCAACATCCTCTAGAGTGCATTTCTCTTTGATTGGCTGTGATATAAGTAAGTCTTGCTTAGGGACTTAAGAACTTAGATTAATGGTAAGGAATGATGAAGATTCTTTGGCTTATGGCTTTTTCTCTTTCTTTTTAGGCTGTCTAGGGGAGGAACTCTTCTTCCTCCCACTCTCTGATTTCCGTTTAATTTTTTTTGACTTTTTAGTGGCGATTATCAGTTCTGCACTAGGGTCTTCTGTAGCAACCCTGTTCTTTGATTTTTTCACCTTTGGAAGGATATTGGAAGTCTCCTATTTTGCCTCATTTGAATCAGTTGCAAGAACAAATGCCTTAACAATGGGAGATTTTGGTGCTATTGTTTCTCTTGGAGAAGAAGAGTACAACTGAGAGGATCCATCCCTACTAATTGATGAAGACTGGGTTCCTGACCCTAATCTATGGCTGAAGTTAACTGCACTATCAACAAATGACTAGCTCTCTTTAATAGTTGATTAGTTCTGGACAAGGTATTCCTCTTCAATACCAGTCTAATTTTCTTCTCTGCTATTCCATCTTTGTATTTTGGCTATGCCTTTGTTTAAATATGGAACTTTGATGGATTTTCTATTTGACTTGATCACTTCATTCTCACTGTGGTTTGAACTTGACTTTTTATCAATTCTCAAATTCTCATCCAATTTTAAGACCTTTGCTCGACTTGATTTGGGAGCATAACGATTGAGAGAGACTTTTAAAATTTTACCTTCTTTTTCTATTGAGGTTCTTTGTGGGGAGCATGAGGAAATTTCAGGGACGTCGATCTTCCTCTGAGTAGTATCAGAGCTACCAAAGTTCTGTCTATCGGCTAGTCGATTTGTTAAATTGAGTTCATTGTCGTTGAAAGTGTTTGCCCTTTCGATCTTTTACATGTTTCCTCTTTCTGTAGAATTGGATTTGATTCTTGCACTGTTTTTGGGTATCATTGTCTTTAAATGACGGAATTCAGACTACTCTCCACTTGCCTAAGATAACTAACTGGTAATGATGGAGTCAGATCATAGGGGTCCTTGAGGAAGAGTTAATTTCTTCTGAAAACTCTTCTGAAAAAGCCTTCCTTTTCTCTCGTTTTCCTCTGCTTTTAGTTGTTTTAATCTTTCTGATGAGGTTAGTTGAGTGAAGTACCTTTCTTTCTTTTTTCTTCTTCCTATTGCTTTTTCCTTATTAATTCTTCTTCCATTTGTTAATGTTCAATGATTTTTACTTCTTCTACATGCTTTTGGATCCTTTCCCATGCATCTTCTAGCTGAGAGAAGTCAATGTCTCTCTGTATCATACTGATACAATTAAACAATGGTCCGAGACCTTTACCATAACCTATGAGCTCATTATTTCTCTTACTTTTTTCATGTTCTCTTTAAGATTTGATTTTATAGCCATCGATTACATCTTCCATTTCCCTGAGCTGTTTTGAAAGAATGGATTTGATATCACCTGGAGAATTTTGCTTTGCATCATTCTAACTTTCATTCTTCTAGAATTCTTAAAGGTAGTATTTGATTGCCTTTATGCTTCTTCTTCTGCAACTATCTTCATCTCTGCCTGTCTTTAAGTCAAAATCATCAATATCAGAATTTTATTCCTTTGCTATTTAGCTGTCATCATTGATCTTGGTGAGTTCATCATCTTCTTCTTCACAGATCCTTGCTTGGGTCAGTAATTTGGACCTCTTGAATATATCAGGTGCAATCACTAGATTAAGCCCTTTTTCCTTCCTTGGCTTCTTCTTCATATCAGGATTAGAGCTTTCAGTAGACTTAGCAAGTGGATTTTCACTGAATTTTTCTTTATCCTTCTTAAGTTGTTTATTGACTGGTATATTTTGGTATTTTCTCATGGAAAATTCAGCAGTACTGAATGGATGAGGCTCACTAATGAAAAACTTTTTCCACATTGTAGATTTGAATTTTTCAGCTTTAGATTTTCCTGACATGGCCACCTCTTTCTTCATATATGGATTCTAAGGAGAAACACTTGAATTTTACGATTCTTGAACAATTGGTGAATCCAGATGCTTCAATGTTGGGATATTAACACGTGCCTTCATTCCTAGAGTGGATGACCTATTGATGCCTGCAGTTTATGATCGGGGATTAAAATTAGCTTTGTACCTTGCCTATGGCCCAATTTTCTTCTATTTAATTGCACTAGTAGCCTACATGCTCTTGGAAATGATTCGTAAGTCAGGTTCTGGGTTGATGCTTTGAAGCTTGAAAGGACTCTCTTCTTCTAAATTATCTGGAGCAAATGTTTGATCTTAATCAATTTTGTACTTGAAATAGTGTTTTCCTATTGAAGGTTAAATCATTCCCATCAATGAATTTGATGGGTTCTACTAAGTTTGACTAGTCTTCACAGTAGTGAAGTTTTGGTTAACCATTCTATCTTTGGAATATCCCTTTACACCAAACCCAAAAGGGAAATCCATTAGCCCACTCCTCTAGTCTTCTAGATCTACCCTAAAGTCTTGTGGAGGACTTTTGCTCTTAGATCAATAGTTCTGCCGACTAATCCCACTCCCTCCTATTTATTAAGAAATCATTTCTTTTTTGTCGAAATGTGGCCCTCTGCTTTACCCGTTCTATCCACCAAGTAGGACAGAGTTCCTAGAAGTACTAGGCTAAGCTGTGTGAAAAGAAACCCCGAACTCTGGCTTTATATTAGTGTTTGTAGTGGATTGGGCATTGGGAAAGTCTTGATCTTTGTAGCTGAACATGTCTAGGACTTTGGAAAAATCATGTTGAGCAACTGTATCTTCTCTTGTAGTGGTGGTGAAGCCTGATGGGGGAGAAGCCTAATTCCGATCTACTGTTTGAAATTCTAGGTTATATGGCCCTGAATTCAATCTTAAATTGGACCCTCCTTAGTCTGCACTTGAAAATGATAATTTTTGAGTTTGGAACTCTTTCCATCCTCCTCCAAAACTTCTTTAGCAATCTTAGGAAGACTGAAGTTTAGTCCCTTTTCTCCTGTAAATTTGGTCCCCACTAATACCAAGTTTTTCATCTCCATTTCTTCTACATTTCCTTTGATATCTGATTCCGAAACCTGAAGTTACCTTGGGCGTCTTTTATACTTATGGCATAAACTTGCTTGCCATCTGAGTGCCACCAAGAGTATTAATCTGATCCTCCCACGAAAACTCTGGATTCTTTTATTGGAAAGCATGGGAGTGTTCGGTTGTTTTAGGCCTTCCTCCAATCTCTTAACTTCTCCCTACTATCACCAAGTTCTTAGCGTTTCTATTTCCAATCCCAAATTTCCTCTGTTTTGAGGATTTATGAATCGTTTAAGATAATCCACTCGTAGAAGGTCTTCCATGCACAATTTTTGAAGAAGAAGGCGACTGTTAGTTATCGAAAGAAGATTAAGACTTGAGACTATCGGATACCCTGCTTTTCGCCTGATTTGATCTTCTGTGACCTTTCAATGCAAGGTTAAACTTACTAGAGTGATTTTAATCTAAAGTAGAGTTCATTTCTGTCATGCTAATTTTTCTCTTCCTAATATTATTTCTTGAGTCTGTTGACTCTTTCATCTACTCGTTCAATTTCTACTTTATTTGATCTGTCGTAATACTTTCTACCACTGAAGCGAAGTTGTCTCCAAACTGAAGGAGTTGTTAGACTTTCAATGCTTTTGAGCTTTAAGGGAGAGGCTTATTTTCAAAAGGAGATTTAAATGGTTTTATGTTCATTCCTCTACAGTTCATCTTCCCTTATTTGGAGGATTAGGGGAGTTGAGAAGAGTCTTGGTCTGCATAGTTTGTCTAATTGTCACTGTACTCCTCTGTGTAGTTTTCATCATGTGTTTTGTCATTTGAATGGGCCATAGAGAGATCCACTGTCAATTACTTTTGATCTGGTTTCAGTCAATGGAACTTCTTCTTTGAATATTGCGAGCATTTCTTCAAAAAAAGACTTGAATTGTGAGGCTTCCTCTGCTGCAATTCTCCTTGCATTATGAATTAATTTTGAAATGTGAAAGTTAATCATAAAGTTAATTGTTGGTATGATGCTCTACAGGTTGAGAAGTCGTCCCAGAGTTTGCAGGAGTAGCTTGAGCAGAGAGAGATGGATTTTGGGGAGGAATGGATAGTGGTTGGGGTTGGACTGTTTGATGAGGCACATTCAATGCATTCACTGTGGACATATTTAAATCAGCATTTCCTCCAGGATTCAGGAGGTTAATAATATACTTGAGAGATTTTTCATCTACATTTGAAAAGGTCCCCACATCACTTTGGGAGGTGAGAACGTTCATTAATTTGTATGTATAGACATCTTTCTTCAACTCAGGTAGAAGGAAGAGTTTCATCTTTTCATGAATCCAGTGGAGCATGAAGAAGATTAGACTTTATTCACCCTAATCAAATACGAATGCTATAAAAAGCATGGCTTCTTTTAAAGAAAATACACTGAGATAGAAGCTGTTCTTCAACAGATACCTAACTATTTCCTCTATCTCCAAGCTTGCTCTGTTGCACACTTCAATTAGTCTCTCAACAATTGCTGGATTGGAAATTTTCAATTAAGTCATGCATTACTCAAAGGTGATAGAGAACTCATCTTGAACCTATCCGCTCTTATTAGAAGAAGCAGGAACAGTGGAGTTCTTTGAGAACTTCTTAATTCTCCTGCTCCAAATAAACATGGAAAGCTTGGTCTTATAGAACTTATCAAGCCATGCTGCACTCTCTTTCTCATCCTCAAACATGGACAACACCAACAAAGAGAACCAATCTGTCTCATGATCAAGTTCCCCAATGGTTAGATGACGTAGGTTAAAGTCCCATCTAATCAGATCCTACTTCTTGATTTTATTGAGCAGCTCACATTAGTACTCTAGTTTTTCACCGAAAACCTTAGACTTTGGAAGACTAGCGAATTCTCGTTCCGTATTTGGAAGAGGAGTAGTTAGGCTATTGATTGAAATGCCTTTGGAAGATTTGGGTATGCTTTGATCAAACTTATGCTTCTAGATTTGCTTTTTGAGGAAGGCTGCAACCTATGCTGGGAATTGCTTATTTTCATTTTTTTCCTAAATGAGGTCATAGAGGGATAATGAATCTGAAAAAGCTGGTTAGATTTGATTTTAAATGGTTTCTTCTGTACTAGCCTGGTCATTGAATGATTTATTTGCTCGTTTGAGGGTTTTTAAGAGGTCTTTGGAGTTGATTTTGGGTCCATTATGATTAGAATCAGTAAGAGAAGAAGTTTCATAGGAAGAGGGAAGCATGAAGAATCTTTCAAGAATGGCGTTTCGGAGGGCACTTGATAGAGATGGTTGAATTTCAGAAGGCAATGGGTACACTCCAGTGTTAGTTGTGGTTGGGTTTTAAGCTGAATTCATAGGAACAGGATTTTGAACGGCTGATGAGGTCGCTGGAATTACTCCGCTTTCTTTTTCCTTTTTTTCTGTTGCTGTGATCATGTCTGTCTCAATTAATCTCTATGCATGAAATATTGCCGTAATGAATTTGTTCTCATCTTGGAGTTAACCGTAATGTGAGAGGTACCTTTACAAGCATTCTATAATTCTAAGACACATAACATGCTCTCTTTCATAAAAACCAAGTTGCATGTCTTCCTCTCCTTCTGACTTTTCCACACTAGTTGCAGGGACACAACCTGCTCCTTTCTTCCCTGTTATAGAATCTGAATATGAAAGAACATGCCTTTAAAAGAACTTAAAGAAGTCTGTGTCTTGCCTCAATAATTACTAAGCAGATATTTTCCCTTAGATTAAAGTTCTGACCAACTTTCCCAAGAACTCTTAGAACTTTAATTCTTCTTAAGAAGGGTTGATTAGGAATTCATCATTATGAAGGATTTCTTTCTTAAATTACTTGAACATTTTATCCACTCCATCATCAAAAGTATTCGAGTAAATAGGATAGACCACTTTACCTTTGTCTTAATCAATTTTTGAACCAGTCTTTGTATTTGCTTTAGTTGGTGGGTTGTTGCTCATTGCCACTTTAGGAAGGATTTTAGCTATTAGTTTTGAGATAGCTTCACATTGGGATTTCAAATTGGAATTGATGTCTGATACTTCTTTACAGTTCAACTCTAGGTCTTTGAAAATAGTATTGTTGTCTGATATGAATTCATCAGTAAAACCTTCATTAATGCTGTTTGTCTTTTCAAACCTTTGAATGGTGGAAATTACCCCCAACATCCCTTCCATTTTTGTCAGTTCATTTTTTCGTTTTTGTGGGTCCAACTTCTTGTTGTTAAGTGCACTCTATGCCCCCTTTAGAGATTCTGAGATAATATCAAAGATTGAAGGTATGGATGATACCATGAGTACCTATTCATTTCTGAACATGCTTTTGAAAATCTCAATTCCCTACTTACATTTGAGGGATTTGAGTTCTGCAGAGCATGTGCACGTTGGAGTGGATGAGCAAAGACATTTAATATCTTGGTTGAGACATCTTCTAATGAATGGTTTGAAAAAGCTCTCAGTTTTGACAATGCTTGTTATTTCTCCTTCCTCTGTTCCAACTAATGTTTCACAATCTGGACCTTTATATTTTGATCTTCTTTCCTAGATGAAAAGAAAAATGGGGCAAATAAGTAGCTTTGCAGTAGAAATTAAATGTTGTTTCTATTTTTGACTGAATGGGAGAGCTATCAAATGTTTATCCTTGCTTGAATCTTCATTCGTGAGGGGCAGCGACAAATGGTTAATAATATGGACTAAGACTGAACTATCTGAAGAGGTAGTGCCTCCTTTAATTATTTCACTGATCTGCTTGCGTATAGCAGAGTAGTGAGTTAGATGTCCTAGAACTTTCACGATGAATAAATAGCAATAGAAGAAGATGTCAATTCCAGTATAGGAGCACCCTTCATATGGTCTCGAGTCTTTTAATAAGGTGATCTTCTTGCTGATCAACTCAAAATGAGCAAAGAAAGCCATTATGTTGCTCATGAGGTCTGAAGAAGTGATCGATTGAATGAGAAGGTTTCTAGTTTGTCTTTTGAGGAGAAGCTTAGTCATCCATTCACATTCAAAGTCAACAGAACTAAGTAGGAAGACTAGATTTGCAGCAAGTCTTTCTACTGAAGGCTTTTCTTTTGACAAGATCTCCTATAGGAAGCCATATAGGTTATTGCTTAGGCTGGAGATTATTATTCCAAGAGCATCTGTTTTCTTTTGTTCTTCTCCTCCTTGGTTTGACTCTTTGTCTTGTCGTTAATTGATCCTGTAGAATTGATCACAAAGAGCAATCATTTAGGACTTCACGATTTTGCACAGGCTTGAAAGAAGAATATGCTTTTGCTTATAGTCGCTTTCATTACTTGACCCAATCAGATCTATAGCGGAAGGGTTCATTTGTTCAAAGATTTTGAAAGCTTTGACTATAAAGACTGTGAAAGTGTCATAGGCTCTAGGAGCGAACACTTCATTGACTTCTTGGAGAGACTTTTAGAGTAGACTAAGGAGAGTAGTTTTGTGGGATGCTGGTAGTTCTGGTGATGGCACTAAATTTGCCGCAACTTCAAAGAGTTGTGGAAATTCCTCGAAGGCGATAAGATCTGATATACTCAGTTTAGAGAACATTATTACCCCTTCACTTTTTTGCTCTGCTCCTTTTCCTGAGGAGAGAAGGGAAATGATCTTTTTGAGGTCTCCCAAAGTATCATGAGGTGCCTGCCCATTTTCAAAGGAAAATACCAGTTTGTCAAAATCATTAGATTCTGATGCACATATCGAGAAACTCCTCTCAAAAACTTTAATGGATTCGCTTTCTGGAGAGTGATTCTGTTCGACTCTTGAGTCATTCAAGTAAATGGGTGCTCCTTGCCCACCACCAAAATGAGCATTTCCTGAGAGCATACTTCTATCGCCTACTCCTGTAACTGTTTGTCCTGCGCTAGGAGTAAAGAATGAATTGTTGCAATTGGTGCCATCTCTCTTTGAGTTGTTTCCTATTCCTCCTCCCCTATTTTTCTGCTCAGTATTCTTTCTTATAGCCCCTTTTATCCAATTTTCTTCATCATCTTCTTCTTCTCCAAATTCTTCATTAACTGCTTCAGGTTGGCCAAATCCGGGCTTAAATCTTGAACTGCATGGAGTCCCAATGAATTCATTGGCAATCTTCTTGTTATGATTGTATTGACCGTATCCACCAGCTCTGAAAGAAGGGTCTTCCTGCTCGTTGAAATTATCTCCACCTTTTTTCTCTGAGGTAAGTCTCATCATCTGCCTCTGAAGATTCTCTTTCTCTTTTTTAATCATATGATTGCAGATCTTTGCAGATGCTTCTTTCAAATTAGTTTAGAACCTGATGAATTCTGGATCTTTCAAGAACTTCTCAAGAATTTCTTGGTACATCTATTCAGAAGTTTAAGGAGGTTACTTAATTTGAGGTCCTGCAGGAACACTTCCTTGCACTCCAACTCCCTAAACTACCTGCTACTTCCCTGAATGAGGGATAGGAGTGGTAGTGATGCTGCCTGCATTGCTTTAGGCATGGTGAATGAAGCTTAGGTCAACATCATCTATGTTCTTCTTTGTGTCAACTATCCACGGGCTGTTGAAACCTCCTTCTTGCGCTTGTTTGTCTTTGCTCCTCACATGATGAAGAATTTTCTTTCCAAATAAATTGTCAAGATAGATTCTGATATCTTTGATTAAATCAATTTTCTCAAATCTGGGGTCTGCTTTCTCAAGAGTGTTAAGGACTTGTTTGATTCTTTCATTTAAATTGTTTTCCATGCTTCCACTATTCATGGAGTTGTTTTCCTTGTCGTTTGCCTGATTCTGAGGTTGGTACAAGGTACTTCCCTTGCTTGTAGGACCGTTGTTGGTGACTAAAGATGATTTTGCAGAATGGGCTCCCATTTTCTCCATATCGATTTCCTTCTAAAGCTTCTATGGTGTCTCTTAGTAGTTATAGGCATTTGAGTTTCCAGTTTAATGCCCCCCAAAACTAGAACATGCCATAATTCCTTGAATAGAGCTGTCAAGGTTGTCTTCTTGAGAGCTATTGACTTCTCTGAGGTCCTTATTAAGTGCACTCTCAATGAACTTAACAAAGTTCACAAACTGAGATTTGAATTTATCCTCTTCCATTTAATTTAAATTTAAATCTCAATCTCTGATAGGGGTTTTGGGGTTTTGGGGTTTTGGGGTTTTGGGGTTTTGGGGTTTTGGGGTTTTGGGGTTTTGGGGTTTTGTTCTAAGAAGCTACCTCTAAAATGTCTTAAAGGTTACTATAAGCTGGAGGAGTGATCTACCAGCTAGTATCAGGG
>JAGYYR010000233.1:0-10431 GCA_021439965.1 Uronychia setigera | reverse complement strand
AAATTGTAAGCTTCTCCTCATCTTCCTCCCAACTCACCATTTTTCTCTTTAGAAAGAAGTTTTCGCTGATGCTGAAATCATTGACAAGCTATCCAAGCTTACATAGTTCTACAAGAAGATCCAGCAAGGAGCCAACAATTCAAAACCTAAGATAGTAGTCCCTCTTTCCTGACCTTCTCTATAGGAACAGAATAATTACTTCTGGAAAGATGATCATAAGAAAGGAGTCATCTCCAATGATCTCAAGAAGATGATCTTCAAAGCCAGTGAGAAAATGGTATAGATAAGTGGTGACCTATAGAACCTCGATGAAATCCTCACATTCTACTTGATTGATAATTTCTTCAAGATGAATCCCCAGTATTTCGATGAAGTCGTCAAGCTGGAAAATAACATCGACTTCAAAACAAAGCAGGCAGCCTAGCTTCAAAACCCAAATGATTTAAAAACAGTCAATACTCAGAAACAGGGTTTTTAGTAGAGACTAGATGGCTACATCAATGGTCTCATTCCAAAGGTAAAAGCTCTCTATTCATCGGCCAGATCATTGAGGCATACAACTTGGAAAGGAGGTCATTGATAAACTCGGTCATTCTCCTCATCTTCAATTGTAAGTGAGAGGGGTCCCTAACTATTCCATAGATTAGAACGAAAATAGTGAAATAAGAGAATTTTCAATTAAGCTCGTAGATAAACTAATCGAGAAGAAATTGGATCAGAACATTTTCGACATCCTAAAAAATGACATTGCTCATACTCAAATCTCAACTGACTCCAGTTCTGAGGAACAAAGGGATTATCTTTTCCAGGTACTTCTGGCATCTTCATCTTTTCTCAGTCAATCAGAGAAGAAGAACACCTCTTGACACTTGAGTTCTTGATTTTCTCTGTCATCAAAAAGCCTGATACACAGCTAGCCTTCAACTTTTTAGAATTTTTTAATAATTCTTCCTATCAAGTAAGCTCTGAGATTACTTTTTAGGGATGTTCCGTTGAAAAAATCAAAAATCTGAAGTATTTTCCAAAAATGGAAGATTTGAATGAAAAGATCCAGAGTGTGAAGGATCTTTATGTACTTCTCTCTCTTAGTCTCCTAAGAGTAGATCACTTCACTGACTATGAAAAATAGCAACAAGTTGACTCAATCCTATAGCTTTTCACTGCCCCCTAATTCCCAGACCTAATAAAGCAACTAGTTAAATCTTCTGAGTTTGACTCAGGATGTGTCCCTGGGATAGCTTTATTAGCATTGATCAATGCAATAGAGTATATTGGCAAAAATGATGATGAGCAAGAACTCAGCTCAGCGACAAAGGAAAAGATTACTAAGTTCTCAAAGGGGGTGAATAAGAACTAAATTGCCCCTATTATGGACAAAATTGAAAAGTCGTACTTTATACAATATATGCATGACATGCTTAGAGTAAGGAGCACGGATTCAATTTTTAGAGACCAATTTTGACATCTAAGAAGTTTGAATACCTTCAATCCTCCTTCAAAAATATTGTGAGAGCCTGGGTTTCCTTAGTTACCTCCTAATTCGTCATGAGAGAAATCCCAAACCACGACCTCTTTGTTGAAATGTCAGAGCAATTATTAAAGTAAGCAACCCAACAATAAAAATCCTCGTAGAGATGATGGCAACCTTGATTGCTTCTGGAGCATTGACTACCCAAACAAGAAGAACCTTTATCTTCATTTCAAGATGGGGCTTGATCTCTTTCCTTATGAAAGAGTTCCCACTCTCAGATTCATCCTTGCAATTATTGGCTCAAAGAAAATGAACTGTAGTGGGGTAACTTTCAGCTCACTTAATCAAATTGAAACTCTTACCACCTTCATTGATCCTGACAGTCCACTCAGATTTGTCTCAACAAGATAGAGATAAGCTTTCGGTGAAATATATCAAGATGAAGTAGAGCAAGATTACTATGACCCCTACTCTGGACTTGAAATTTAAAAAATGACCCCATTGAGGATGCTCAGTGACGGCTCGAGGAAAAATGGAAATATTGCTATGTTTCTTCACCAATATTCAATTTGGAAAGTGCTAATCAAACTATGGATTGACTCTATGAGATACTATATTGCTGGTCAGCACCAAGGGAGTGAAGCTCAGACTAGAGGAGGATACCAAGACTTCAATGAGGAGATGTGTGTTATGGACCTTATCGTTTAGATTTTCTCAAAACTCATCATATTGGTAAGGGCTAGTTGTAAAATAGTAGAACTCAAACCTTTGGTTTCATATTGAAGGAATATATCAATAGTCATGTAGCATGGATGAAAAAGACTCCTACAGATCCTTATTTGATCTTTTCATTGACACCTTCCTCTGCCTCTAATAGTAAACAAAGTCCTCTTAACTATCAGTACTTCCAAGTTCATTGAAGCTCAATCAATGATCCTTAAGGCATTCTCTTCAATTTACAAGAATCAAAGGCAAATGAGGAGCACAATAGGAAATTACTTGCAGTCTCCTGACCTCAAGTACGAATACTAGAACTAGGAGACGAGTCATCATCACAATATACAAACAAACCATTATCATCCAATCGTTGCAGCTTTGATCAATATCAGAAGACATGAGAGAAATTCAGTAAGATATTTGGAGCTTAACCCAACTAGAATAAGCATTTGGTGATTAATGAGGCAACCAAGTTGCTCACGACAATTCTGAGAGACTCGTATCCATTTGATTCGATGCTATCTGCAGATAGGAATGATCTCAATCATTCGTTCTTAAAGGACCTCACTGGATTCATTGCTGAAGAAGTCTTATCTGGTGCTTTTGTCTCCTCAGAATTCGATGACAATGCAGTGTTCTACTAAATTTTCCATCACGCTCTTAAGCTGACTTCAGTGATCCTAGACAAGTTCTAGACGAACTCCTTAGGAAAGTAGGTCATTGAAGGCAGTCCAATTGTGGAAGACCTCTTCTTAAAGTTCTTGGGAAATACCCTTAACAAACATGATATTTCTGTTATCATGTTGCAAGCCATTGAGCTAACCACAGTAGATGATACTATCCAGGCTCTAAATACCAATAGTTCTGCACATTTAGGGAAACAAAAAAAGAAAATTCTAAGTAGGTTGAAATTATTAATAGCTAGTGTTTGAGAACAAGATCTGGTCTTCATCAAATGGCCATAGTAGAAGAAATGAGTTGACTTAGTAATAGATAAAAAAGATCCTAGCTTCTTCCCTTTCATGCATAGGCAAAGTCATACAGCTAGTCCATACCTTCAGAATGATAATTTACCAATCCAAAGTAGGAAATGCACTAGAATCTCAATCTGTATCAGTGAAGCAAGATGCAAGGAACATCATGAAGTGCTAATAAGTAGTGCACCTTTCTAACCTTAAAATTGTGAAGAACTTTGAGGAGATCATATATGAAGGAAACGATATGCCTATCTTCAATTGCAATGATCAAGGCATTGAAGTTAACCTCTTTGCAGTAATAGCTTTCTACGTCAATTATGAGGGCTCCCATCAAATTGTCTTGGATAATACCAGACCTATCTTGTTCGACTCAACCTACAAGCATGTCAATAACAATCAACACAGAAAAAGTGGTTTTTCTGAAAATGATGAAAAAGTCCAAAATAAGGAGATTTTAATTTCAGATGATGGTAGTGGATTTAGTGACACGATTCCTACTACAAAAAATGTTTCAACTTTGGCCATCTAGGCACTTTCCCAATTGGTGGCATGTTGGGAAACTGTTCCTGAGACCAAAAGGATTTCTCTCCTTTAGAAAATTCAAGTCAAGGAGAAATTTGAGTATTTTATTTCACATAAGTCAGATTCCCCAAGCTCAATCATACAATATAGGTTCAAACACAACCTGATCAACATAATGAGGAAATCTCCTTCAGGAATGACAGAAGAGCTGGATGCTGTCTTCGATTTTCTGACCCTTTGCGTTTACTCTCAGAAATCATTATGTGATTTTATATTGAAGACAGATAATCTGATTGCAGGAGAAGAGTCTTTCTTTAATATCTTTGAACATGTGTTCCTACAGTCACTAGAAAGCAAGGCTCCATACACTGGATTGAGCGATAAGTCTCAACGGATTACACCTAAAGGAGTCATTTATGAAGAGAGTAAAAAGGAAAGCTAAGTAGGAAGGACTATACTAAGAATGCTTTCCAAGATGCTTCAATTTGTTACCTCAGTCATTGAAAACGAAGAGTTTTATTCTAAATTCGTAAGGAAATTAAGAAATTCTCCGGGACAACTCTATGACAATCTCTACGAGCATGTAGCTAAGCCTTTCATGGCCATTGCATCTCCCTCCATGAAAGATGGGCACTTGCAATCATCTAAAGAAAGTGCAGCCGGGAGTATTTGTCTCATTGATGAAGTGAGCAATTATGGAAGAGGATCATAAGAGTAAACATTAAAAAACAGGTTGATTGAGAGGGCAGTGTGGGGAGAATGTCAAGCACTCCATACTGTAGCATCATTCATTAACCTACTTACTCATGAAGTGGTTAACTACTCCTTGAAAGACAAGTAAAACGAATTCATGAAAGGAGTTATCAGAGTGTGCACCAAATTCATTGATTCCCCTGAATTCATTCATCTAAATAAAAGACTTGCACAGACTAGTGCAACTCCAGGATCTCTCAATGATTTGCTGACCTGCAAGCAACAGCTTAAAAACGTAGATAATATCAATAGTATTCTTCTACACAATCATTTAAGCATCAACCCAAGGAAGAGCCATGAGAATGAAGATATGATTGTGCGAATTAAATATCATAATCTTGGGATCCCAACTCTTCTTGAGGAAAATTTCCTCCAAGACTCTGAAGTGACAACTAACTCAGGAAAACAAGCAGGCACCTCCTCAGTACAAAAGCAATTCTGGCCTCTGCTTTTGATCAATCAAAGAGGGAGTTATGGGCATAATTTCTCCATAGATGCCAAGGAATTGAATTTTGTTCTAAAACATTCCTTCTATAATGAGAACACCATAATTCAGACTCTGACTGCAGTCACCAAGTATAATTTAGAAATGAGTCTGGTTCAATCTGAAGTTGTTGCCCTCAGACATCTTGAGTGCTTTGTTACGTTTATCACCTCATTGGGGCATAATGAAATACCGTTTGAGTCTGTATCCGGGCAGAACTTAGCCAAGTTTACTGAAAACAAAGAGAAGAATAGGAAAGAAGAGGAAAGTAAGCTGGGATTCTCCATCTTCAGCTTAATCCCCTTAGATATGTCTAAGTAGGTGCATGATAGTCAAGGAAAGGCCCCTAACTCTTCAGAGCTACTTTCAAAGCACAAATAAAAGCTCCAAAAATGGGCAATTAAGTTGGTGATGTGCCAATGGAATTCCTGGATGGTTCACTTGAATTCTGAATCAATTAAGGACTGTACTACAATTTATTTTTCCATCATCTCAAGATTCAACTATCTCTCCAAATTGGTTTCTTTCGTTTCTTATCTTATCAATATTCCAATCAAAGGAGCCAAGCAGCCATTAAGAGAGAAAATTGACAAACCCAAGAAATTTGATCAGATATCAGCATTTGATGATGATTTCAACTAGAAGTTCTTTCCTGAAGATGAAATTGACAGTGACATTGACCATTTCATTAGTCAGGCACTTGCTCAACTACAATCTTTGATCGAAAGCTATATTATTCCTTCCCTTCATATTGGTAATGCTCTCAGGTCAACATTCAATAACTTCCTTGTTGTTTTCTTCTAATTGGCCCTAGATAGTGATAAAATCCTCAACTAAAACGACGAGAAGAGTGTCCTGGAATTGGTGCCAAAACTGGGAAGAGCCATTGACACTACTGAATATGATGCCCTTTACAAGCTTGCCTCATCTAAAGAACAGATCTTGGATTGTGACCCTGACTTCGCAATCCTGGTTAGTTGCTTTGAGCAACTTGTAAAACTCATTTAAGACAGAGCTGTGTATGTTTCAGTGTTTGGGGCCAATGATTCAAAAATAATCAAAATACTCTTGATGAAACTGAATTCAAAACATTGCCTTGATGAAGAATTACTGGCAATCATAAGATTTTTCATTACCTACTCTTCCACAAGAGAAGGAGCTCAGCACCTCTACATGGAAAAAACTATCTAAGCACTCACACAATGCAAACGGTTGAAAGCTATCAACTAGGACGAGTACTACTCAGCAAAGGAGAGGAACCTCTCCCACATCCTCTGGTGCTGGTCATTAATATTCATGAGGTAGATGTTCCACCTACTTCTCGATAGAACAGGCTTCATCAACGTTGCCTGCAATTTCATTGAGAGCAATCAAGAGAGATTTGTGAGAATCCTCTCTTTTGGAAGGTACATTGATTCCAACAGTAGACCAAGGATGTATTCGTTGGCCTACCTTGAAGAAGTGGAGTACACTGTGTCTCTGTTCCAAGAGATGTTCACTCGACAATCTTCGCAATGGAGGTCAACGTTCCCCTACCAATACAAGACATTTGCAGAATGCTTGATCAATCATACTCTTTAGTAAGTTTTTATTCTCAGCAATTTCTAGGATGTTTGAAAGTGAAATCAACCTTAGTGAATAATTCATTCCTTTCTCTTTCAGTGAGGAATTTCTTTGCAAAATCAACCTTCAAGATCTAGTTCAAGCTAATGATGAACTGTAAGCAATCTTCCCATTGATTTTTAAGATTTGAAGGAATGGATACTACTTAATTGCTTGGTAATCATAAGGTGTACACCAGTAAGCTCTAGTAGCAATAGTCCTTCCACAACTAGAACTTCGGATACAGGGTTAATAGAATCCAAACGGTAGGTTAACTGGGTAATTTCATTAGGAGAGAGCTCTGGTTTAGAATTATAATCCAGTAGCATTTACTTTCAGAGTAGAAGTTACTCTGCAGAAGATCTTGCTCACTGTCCTTTCATCTCTTGTTGAATGCATTAGGATGGAGATGTCACAACCCATTGATAGAAAAGACTTCGGACAATTATCTGAAGATGGTACAGAGCTTCCACTTGAGATCGGAAACACAATTGGGATCCTCGATAATGTAGGAGACAGGGTGAACAGATACGAGATCATCCTTCTCTTTGACACCCTCAACTTTGCCATTCACTCACATGAGAAATGGATTTACCACTATAAAGAACTCTTGGATTTCCTAAAACGGATCTCAGTTATTTATGAGTCTTTAGAGAGCTCAGTTGCCTATGGGTCCCTCAATCATCTCTATAAGATTGATGCAGACGACCTCTTGACAATGACTAAAACCAGTGTGGAGATGTCCTTCTACCTTTCGGTCCTTTTCGTCAATCACTATAAGGAGACCAACTAGCCTGGCCAATTAAACAATTTCCAACATCAGAGTGAACTCATCTCCTTAATGAAGTCATGGAAGGAGATTGATTTACAAAGAGACAGGCAATGTAATTAAAGTTTAATGGGCTTCACTTTGACTGTTGATTGATCAGAAATTATCGAAAACTCTTTCAAGTCAAGGTCTTCTGTCACAGTGACAAATCTTGCAAGTTCATCAGTATATTCATAAGAAATGACTTTCATTGGAATTAAATAACCTTTAACTCCTTCGTTTTAAGATGCAATGATTGTTTGAAGGTTGTGGTTTTTCATAAAATTCTTTACTCCTTCAGCATTGAAGACAGTGTTGTAGATGCGCCCTTCAGTCTCCATTTCTTAATAGGAAAGAGACACCTCTGCCCAAATCAAGTCCATTAGATAATTCCCAGTGTCTTCAATTTCAAATGGAAATTTGTTAGAATTGATTTCTTCAAGACTTCCAAGGGTTATTTCTGTTGCTAATCCTCCATGTGCACAAAAGATCTTTTCCCTTATAAGTACTGCCATGGGAAAATAATTGAAAATATAAAACATTGCCTTAAAAGTTCAAACTGAAAAATGTTTTTTTAAACTGTCATAAAATCCATAGATCCTTGCAATAGAAGGGATTTCTAGTTTCCCTCTCAAAAAAATTACCCTTGAAGGGTACCTAACTTTCAGAGCTAATTGAATGCAAAATACTTAGAAGAAATCACTTTCCTCACTTCTTGCATTCCCACCCAAGAACACTACTTTTTCATTAGAAACTTCTTCTAGTAAATGAAAACTATCGATAACACACTTCATTGTTCTAATGCTTCCACTGACTGATCCAATTACATGAATGATGTCTGTTTCTGATTTTAATTTAATGAGAGGTGTTTCCTTGAGGAATTCCTCCTTACAGTCATAGACAAGGCTAATGAACTCAGAATCACTTATTGGGAATAATTCCTTAGGAGTGTAGTTGATCAGAGCCTAAATCATTTCATCATAGTATTCCATTTTGGCTTCCATATTAAATTATACTGACAGGCAATTGCAAATGCAAAAGCGAGAAGTCGTTAAGCAATCATAGGCAGATCGACAAAAGAGTGAAGCTGAGGCAAGATCATTTATTTTTGCCAAGGATGCAGCTGCAGCAACAGCGTATATTACAAAAGCTACAGCTGCCCAAGCTAATAGGAAGGAACAGGAGAAACAGTTTGGGGACATTGTTTCTGGATTAGAAGAAAATCAAAGTCCATTCTCGAAATCAATCAAAAGTGGGGAATTTGGGGCTGGAAATGTAGCGAGCTCTGAATTCGTTGAAAAAGTTATAGAGCTGATGGACAACACAAACAAAGACCAACTTTTACTAGGTGCAGCAGGAGCAGCTGGCTACTCGGTCAATCAGCTTGCAGGATTTGCTGAGAGGAGAGAAAGTCGGTAGAATTCAGTTCTTTATCAAACTGAACATCAAGACACTGGACTTCACTATCCAAGCCTTCAAGGATATGAAGGTAATTTGAGACATTCAGGGGGGGAACCTGAAATCAGACGCTCACACAATGACGGTTCAGGAGTTCATCCATACGGGTCAGGTTGGAAAGATGGAGACAGGGGTGGGGTAGGCTCCAAGCCATACAGGATGAATTCTCCCATGAGACATGACTATCATTATTGACTTAATTTCCGTTGTTAATTCATTTAACATATATGCTCCCATGTCTCTTTATTATTTCTTAGCATAGCTTCAATGAATTTTCAATTACACACACCCTCACCCCTTTGTAATTGGTGAGTTACTAGGAGCGTCGATAGCATAGCGCCAAGATATAACATTAATAATTGGCACCAGGGATGAAAACCTCACACGACCCAAAACAGGAGGCATAACGCCCCTAAGAGGGAACCCCGGGCAACAAAATTACCAAATTTTTTCCAACTTCTTCCTCTGTATAACAACTAACTAACTATCTTAGGCCTGAACAGTTGACAATGATAATGAAAAACAAGGAGTTAAAGAAGTTTCAAAGAAGGAGAAACCTGGAGACGAGGAGGAATCAGGATGTTTTGATTATTTCAAATATTCATATTCAGCTTCCAGTAGTTAACAAACTACAAATTCTTTTATTATTTAAAAGAATTATAAGTTCCTTATGAATTGGTGTACTGGAAATTAAAGCGCTTCTTGATCAAAGCTTGAAAAAGGAGGCGAAGCCTACTAAGCACCTGGAAGACCGGCAAGTTGCCGGTCTTTCAGGTTTCCCATGATTCTGGAAACCTCAGTTGTAGCCAAACATCTCTTTTACAATGAAACGAAAAAGATCTCATTCACCTGTCCTTTCTCTGTCTACCTTGAAAGGGAATACACCAACAGGCATGACTGAAACGCCATCAAAGTAATGATTCAGTAAAGCGGAGAATACACTAAAGCAAGGATCTCAACTTCTTAAGTCAATGTGGTAGCATGCATTGGCTATGTCCCAAAGGATCTGAGTTTTAACCTTTCAAAAGTGATTGATGAAAATTGAGATTACTATTCATTAGAAGCCAAGTATCAGCCATCTCCATCAAACAAACTGATTATCTAGATTGAACTCGCTGATAGGATCTTGAGAGATGAAAGAGAACACGAGGTAAGCGAAGATGGGACAGCAACTGGTGGCTATGTCTTGAAGAAACTCTCTGGGATGCCTAGATCTCTAAGATTTTCCTTTGAAGCTCTCAACTCCAGGAACTTGAACGTCATGAATGGGCAAATGTTCAGCATTGGGAGTGATGGGGCCAATAGTGCTGGGAAAAAAGCATCTACCCCAATGGAAAGTACCAACAACAGTGATGAAGAAGAAAGAAGGCAGAACATGGCTATCGATCAAGCAATGAAATAGGGTAACTAAGTTGACACCAAAAAAGATGAAGACAATAAGTATATACATCAATTCCCAATTTTCTTTCGTATTTAGAAATAATCATGGTCTTTATTGTACGGAACTTTCTTTTGATCCTAAGAACAATGATAGCCTATGACTCTAATGAAAAAGTTCCGCATGGTTAGTGAATCCAAGTTAAGTGATCCATTCGCTGACTAATTCCACCGTCAGGGACCTAGTTCCTCTTCCAACCTC
>JAGYYR010000232.1:0-10464 GCA_021439965.1 Uronychia setigera | reverse complement strand
GTGAGTGATGGTTGAGGTAGTGTGGAGAAGGTGGGGGGAATTAAGAAGATGACGAAGTGAAGGTGCTGAACATCGAAGAAGTGGAGGATGATGTGTAGTAGAAAGAAGTGGGAAGTGCTATAGAATAAATCCTAGTGCCAGGACCAGTGAATCGAGCAGCTAACACAGGTAACAAATTCGGTATAACTTTTCAGAATGGAAAAAATTGCATAAAAGGATTGAAGAAGAAAGAGCTCCCATTGCAAAAGCTCTGTACAGGAAAATGAGATCTAAAATGAGGTTTCAAATGAAGAAACAAGCCAAAAAGTTGGACATGGACAGGATGTTGGAGATGTCTCGGGCTCCACTCAACAGATTCAAAATTTGGGTGAAATCAAATATTGGAGCCTCAGATGAATTGCTTAAGCAAATGAAGGACAACTTGGCAAATCATCCTGACATAACTCAAGTGAAAAGAATCTCAACAGGGACAGTGAATGGAGATGAAGCATATTCTTGGAGCCATGTGCTTGTCAGCACTTATCTGGAACACTAGCATCTCCAGATTCTTATTGACTCTTCCAAGTGGAATTGAGAAGAAGTTGTTTAAGAGGCATGCTTGGTGGACAACTTTGATGGACTGCCTGAGGAGACTAATTTGGCACATGACAATTGGACTCCATTCGTACTTTCAGACTTTGGGAAAAAGAATAAAGGGCCAATGGTTGAAGTTTGGAGATTCCTGCAGCCAAAAGATAGTTGGAGCCTAGGAAGAACATGCAAGACACTGCAATTGTTGTGGAGGGGCTCTGGATAGATTTTGCAAGGAGGGGTCACTGGAGAATTGCAAACAATTTCCATAGTGCCTCAAGATGGCCTGATAGTCACATACCTTCCAGGGAAGAGAATTTCAGTCAAAGAAAACAACGTGGGAATCAAAATGCGAAGGTCTGAGGCTTTCATTGGGACAGTTATTCTCAATAACAAGTATGGAAGCGTGAGAATGTAGCTCAAGAAGGGGACCACTGTTGTGAGAACATCAAAAAACCTAGAAAGTTTCGTGATCGATCCAGTGGTGAAGTTTGAAGACACGGTGGAAAAACTTGATGGGGTGTTTTCAATTAGAGAAGGAAATCTTCATCTGATCTCTTTTGCTGGCAACTACAACTAGTAGGATTTGGACTGGCAAATGAGAATTGAAGGGTCCATCAAGCAAACCAGAATCATCACCGGAGAAGACATGACTTTCAACCTTGACAATAGGTTCTAGAAGATGAAGGGCGCAGGAGGAATCCCTCGAAAAATGAAGAATCATCTTATCAACGCTATGCTTGAATGTGGAATGATAAAATGGGAGCCAACTGACTACATGATTGGGATGTCAGACAATGTAGAAGGAAGGCACTACTTTGTCAACTTTGAAAGAGGCATCTTGAAGGAGGATTAGGCTTTCAATGTGATAGAAGTAAAAAGCAATGACGACTACTTCGAATTGAGGAGAGGGGTAAGATTCAATGCAGAACAAAAAGACCTAATAGAAAGTGTGCAACTCCAAAGCCACGTTAACAATCTAGAATATGCAATGGATAGCCACTACTTGACATTCAAAGTTGGAGGGCTAGTCTATACTGTCTAGAGGAAGAATATAAAGAATGTACGGAGAGAAAACAAACATATCAGGCCTGTTCAAGAATTCCAGATCCAGAAAAAATTCCACGTTGCGAAGAACAACGATTCCATTAGCTTCCCAAAAGGCATCAGGGTAAAGTTGTCCAAAAGTGAGAGCACTTACATTGGAAAATCAGACTACAACCTACTCGTGAAGGACCAAACGATTACTAGGAATATGATGCAATTGTTAATGAAGTTCTTGAGAATTTGGATCGGTGAGAGGAAGCAAACTTTGGCTGTGGGAGATCCCAATGTGAAAACATTGGTAGAAAAAGTCGAGGAATTAGATGACCATGTTTTGCAGTAGCTTCAGATGATTTATGAATCATGTGAGAGGCAACCATACAGGATCATAACGCCTGCTACTACCAGCTCTGGGGAATGGTTCTTGCTCGTTATTGGTGATCAACACGAGACAAAATTGATTGCCAGGTCAGATCTAGATATTTATGACGAAGAACATTGGATTTCGAATTTAATCAAAGCCCTCAAAAATGCCAATTCTAATCCGCAGATCCAAGACAATGACATAGATCATGATAAAGTGGGCAAAGAGACTTTTGGAGGATATGTGAGAAATGAAGATAGTGGCGTTATGACCTTCATCTCTGCAGTACAACTTGTTCTAACAGGAAAAGTGGGGAAATCGACTTTGTCGAATGAAGAAGCTTGGAAGCTCTTGCAGCGATTGGTGGAAGAAGCAGTTAATGGCAAGAGCCCAACTAAAATCCTCACAATCCTTTCGGAATCCCAGCCATACACTGCAGAATCCCCACCTCTCCATATACCTAACGCAGTTGGGCTAAAAAATCCCAACAACCACTGCTACTTCAATTCAGTGGTGTAGCTCCTGTTTTCTGTTGGAGATTTCGTGCAACTTATAAAAGAGTATGGGAGTCTCAACCAAAGAGGCAACAGGATGGTAGATGTTCTGAAGTAGTGCCTAGACATGTTTGAAGAAGGAGCAGATTCATGCAAATCAGTGAATCTCTGGCCATTATGCAAGAAACTGTATCATGCCAGACTTTCCAGAGGTCAGATGGAATGCTCTTCGACCCTGAACTGAGTCTTGATCGAGCTGAGAGATGACTTGAAAAGGGAAGAAGCTGAGTGGAGGTTAGACGAGATGATGAATGTCAATTACACTCAAGAGTCTACTTGCAGCAAATGTGGAGAATTCGTCGAAACTGAAAAGAGGCATGATTGGGGAATCTTTGTTGATCCAAAGAAGAACTTCATCTACAGCTTGCAAGCATGGAAGCAAGAATACTTTCGAAGAGGGAAGCAGTGCCCGAATTGCTCCGAAGACTACTGGGAGATAAGGCGGACGTTCGAATCTTTTCCAAGATTCCTATTTGTCAAGCTGAAAAGGGATTGGTGGGATCCATCGCTCTAGCGGATGCAAGATAACTGTGTTTGCATGAGGATCAGGCAGCAAATGGATTGGAATTTCCATTAGTGGTTCCTTACAGGGAGCTGCTGCTACGAAGGACGACCTAGATACAGGAAGTATGGGACTCTTTTAAAGAAGAGCAATTCCTGGTTCATCATTGAAGATGAAAAGGTGGATGAAGTTAGAAGCATTTCGAGCTCGCTCGCTCACAGCAACTTGATGCTATGGACCAGAGGTGAACATTTTTGGTACGAGCCAAGACGTGGAAATTAACTTTTTAATTAAATATGAAGCTATCTTCTAGTTCACGGTTGGGTTTCCCTTTTTCCCTCCAGTGTGCTTTCCTCCCAAGCTATCACCGCCAATATTAAACAAACTTATTAAAGCAATGAAAACGAAGGGTGTTCTTTTTGGCGTGCTTGGTGTACTTGCTTCTATGCAGGACTATTCCTTTCCACCATGGTCTTCAGTGCACACTCAATAGATGTAAGCTCTATTTTGATTCATCCGCTTAGGTCATCCTACTTGAAAGCCAACTTCTGCGTGTTTGGGATTCCAAATGTATAAGGGAATTCGGTACACCTGGAACTATGGTCTACTATAGAAAGGAATCACAGAAAGCATGTTGATGCAGCAAAAAGGGGTACTCAATTGGCATGGAATGACTGGAATGAGAATTAAAGTGTGGACTTGCAAAGGAAATCTTGCTCAAGCACATATACGGTTCCAAGCAAGAAATCCATTTTAATTGCTTCACTGGATTCGATGGGAAATCAAAGTTCGATTGAGGATTTATACAGCTCTGACAAGAATATTATTGCTGTGAACGCTAATGTCCGGGTGCTTTACTAAGGATGCTTCGGTCCTTATTTGGCTCTAAATCTAGTCAAATCCCTGTGTAAGTCTTTCTTCTGATCCCCCAGAATTCTGACTCAAACTCCGGTAATGCTAGAATTCCCAGGATTCTCGAGATTGAAAAGACTCTAGCCAACCGAATATTTCAGAACTTTAAATTCTCAGCCAGATTGTAAGTTCCATTGCTTATGAATAACGCTTCTTAGGTCGCCGTCACTACCTCTGGAGAAACTCACCTAGTATCTGCAGCCGAGTTAGCTCCTAAAGTGCGTGGAAAAAAGGATTTTTACAAATTCCTGTCCGAGAGTTGTAAGTGCTAGAATGTTAATTTCAGGCCAATACCTGCTGCCAGCTTTCAAGCATACTCATATGGACTTTATCAGGGCAGCACTGGCTGGAAAGAAAAAAGTAAGTCAGTTGTCGATTAAAGTGGCAACTCTTGTGAATGACTGATATCGTAGAGTTTTGAGTTCCTGAGTTTGATGAACTCTCGGTGAAGGCTTTGTTCCCTGCAGCCTACTCGAAACCTGAATTCAACCCTTATCTCCCAGATTTGAATCCCAACGAAACAGTGGATTGATAGTTCTTTTTCAAAGTCTTTGGAACCATCAACCCTGACTACTTGAGGAGGATCATTGACCATGCCTTGGCCTTAAGGAATGACACACAACATACAGAGATTGCCCAGACTATCGAAGTAACAGAGGAGATCATGGAGTAACTCAGAACCTTGCCTTTCAAGTCCAGTAAGAAATCTTGGTAAAGTGGTAGAGGTGAAAGGGAAAGCCGTGTTTTTGCTCAAGCAGGGGGCCAAGAGAGAAAATGAGAAGAATAGGAAAAAGAGGAAGCGGCATGAGCTCCTCATGAATATGGATGAATTCACCACTGGAGATGCGTCCTTCATGGGGAACTAGAGTTCCAAGAGGAGACGAGAGTACGAATCAGACATGGGCATGATTGAAGAAGAAGTGAGCCCAAAGACGTTAAAAGGGTTCGGATCAGATGCGGAAGCTAGGGAGACAGCGGAGAAGTCAGCGTTCGACATTTAAGCGTGTTAATTGGTTGGGCTTCGATTCTTAACTGAATTTTCATTAAATTAATTAACTTTTTATCTAATGAAAAATTACAGGCAAACCACGCTCACACGTTGGAAGCCCCATCTGCCCCTTCCTACACAAGCTCATCAACAACGAAACCAGGAAAAGAGGCGCCGCAGATCCAAATACAAGTAAGTCTATCTTTGCAAGGAAAACTCAGTGTTTAGGTGAAAGTTTACTGAGATGACTGATTTTGTGATTGCTGGAGCAGCTGAGAATAGAGCTGTAGAACTATAGGAAGTGTAGGAAGCAGTTTTGAGCGATGAACAAATTAACAAGCTGAATTTCATAGGAAATGACCTTGATCCTGCATTTGGTCTCATCTCTTTCAATAAGGAAAGTGAAGAGAAAGATAAGCTCATTAGCTTCACTGAAGACTTTTCTGGTGGAAGGAATTCTGGGAGTGAGCTCTCTGATGGAACTGCAGCAGTCGAACCTAGACATGTTGTCATGCATTCAGGTCACCACTCATTCTCTTCTTTCAGAGAAAGCAAGTTTTGGAATAATATCGACTAGATCATCTATCTGAAACTGGAACTTAAGCTGCCAAATTGAAGGATTGCCAAGAAGGTGGGGATCGAGGCCAAGTATCTCAGTGACAAGCTCTCTGACTTGAAGACTCGTGGGGATGTGGAATTTGGAGAGATGAGAAAGAAGATTTCATAGGTGGCATTGGATAAAGCTAAGGGAGTTGAATTAGTGAAGGCAGCTATTTCGAAATTGGCTGGGAAGAGAATCACATGTCGGGCTATATAGTAGCTCATACAAAGAGAAATCAATAGTGGCCCTCCCCCCCCCAGTTTCCACAATCCGCCAAATCCTCATAACTGAGCTCGGAATGGCTTACAAAAAAACTAACCCAAGATTCACAACCTCTTCTAGGACTGACTTAGATGAAAAAAGGCTCTAATTTGCCAGAGTCTTGCTTTGGCTCCATTCCCAAGAGTTCCTGCTGGTTTCAGTGGATGAAGTTGGATTTGGCTCTCATGGAGTGCCCAAATACTCATGGGTGAAGAAAGGCAAAGAAGGGCAAATGTCCATTCCCCCCAGGAAGAAGAATTTTTCTGCTGCAGTAGCTGCTGGAAGTGATGGATCCCTGTATTTCCAGGTCTGTTCAGGGGGTTTCAACGCTAAGCGCTTCAGTCACTTCTTCTGGAACCTTCTGATGGAACTCAGCAAAAAGATGGAGAAGAGTAGAAGAAGTCCGATCATCATTGTGGACAATTGTGCGATTCATTTCGGAGAAGCGATGTGAAAGATGATAGGAAAGAGCGGGGTCGTGGTGATAGCTCTTCCAGCATACAGTCCAGAGCTGTAACCAGTAGAAGGAGTGTTCAAATGCTGCAAGTCAAAGATGGTGGCAAGCGACTATGAAGAGAGGTAAGGGAAAGAAAAGATTGACAATGATTAGAGAGGTGATGGTGGAGAAGGTGGGCGAAGTGATGGGAAGAGTGGAGGGAAGAATAGTAAGAGGAGTGTACAGGAAGACATTAAAAGAGATGAAAAGGATGATGAGAAGAGAGAGAACATCAAATTAATTAATTTCTGGGAGATCTTAATTATGTCGTAAAGCTAGAATATCGCACTTAAAAATTACAGAGCACAAGTATTTTTGGAGATCAGTCTTTACAGAATCAGGGTAGCTATAAAAAGGGTTCCTCTTGGTTGATGAACTAGACTAGTGTTTTGAAAATTAAAAGTTCTTGAGCCTAATGTAATTTTACTAACCTGCAAACTATAAGATAGAAAGCCTGGGATTCATTGGCTTTAGGGATCAATGTTTTCCAATAATGAAAATTAATATAGTTAAAAAGGTTCTTCTTAATCTCGTAGATCTCCAGTATCCTTGACCAGAATTTGGCATAGACTTCATTCCTATGACGAATCAAGAAAACTCGACAAAAATTGAATTAGAAAAGAAGATTAGCCCAGTTTTACAAATTTATGAATAATCAGAGACAATCCTTTCTAAATTTACTAAATCTAGGTCTCATTATTGAAAAATAATCAAAGCAATTAATTGAAGAATTAAATTCTTTAATTTTCAAATTAGATTAAAAATCTAATGAGATGTCTACCACTTAATTGTAGAGAGCGAATTTATTGGAGAAAGAAGTCTAGATATCAGAAAGAAAGATCACCCTGAAAGTATTTTATTAATAAAAGGGATGCTCCTCTTTCAAAAAGATAGTTTCAACCAGATAAACAGAGTGAAGATATGGAAAGCCTTTTGCCACAGAAAGAAATTTCTACACTCAAATCAACAGCCGCAAAGCAAAAGTAGTTTCTTCTCTCTTAAAACTTAATTAATTTCCTTTCATTGATTGATTAAAATAGGAGTTAGATCAGTGATTTCTTATTGAGTTCTACATCTCCTTCTCCTTTTTCATCATCTGAACGTTCTTATTTCTTTAGAAGAGATAGAGATAGTTTTTAGATGTAATTTACACATTATGAAGTTTTATTTGTCTCATCTCTCAATCTGATTGTTCATCCAGGTAGGAACACTCCCTAGCTCATGCTTTTACTTTTTTAGTATTGTTTTTTTGAATTAACCTTTCTTTCAACTGAAAATAGGTTTTCCTCTTTTTACATGATAATGGCAATTTTAAACCTTTAGATTGCATGGCATTCTAGATTGTTGGAGTACTCAGTCTTTCCCAGCCAATACTCTTTTGGACTAATTATATATAAAATGTCGGTGACTTGTAATCACTGTGAATCCTGAAGTCTTGAAGTGTAATGAAGCAGGATATGATAGAGAGTTAGACAAATAAAGGGGAGATGGACTTTAATGAGGCTTGTCTTAGAGCTCAATGTGTCTGCCTTAACTTCTGTCTAAGCTATATCAGTAGATCAATTTATTTCTCTTTCATTCATGTAGAATGAATATCATCATTCTTAAAAATTTCCATAAAAAAGATCATCATAATTGAGTAGAAGAATAAATCATGACTGGCTTTCCTTTTTTTGATCGATTAAGGTTTA
Source organism: Uronychia setigera (assembly GCA_021439965.1). Taxonomy (NCBI): domain Eukaryota; phylum Ciliophora; class Spirotrichea; order Euplotida; family Uronychiidae; genus Uronychia; species Uronychia setigera. Next base: position 2,481 of record JAGYYR010000232.1, on the reverse strand, counting down.
TATATATGCTAATAACTTTTAGCTCAATTAGAAGTTGTTAGATTTTATGGGTGTCTTTATTAATCTGACTTCATTATTTCTTCCTCACTCTTGTTGTTTCCTTGCTTGTGCTGTTGGCTTTCTGATTTCTTTATTGATGCTTCTAGTTTAGTTTTCTACTTTTTAGCTCTTTTTGCTTCTGTTTCATATTTAGCAATGATTCTATCCTTCTTCTAAATCTATCTCTTTGCCTTCCTTTCTTTGATCTCAGCTCTGTCTTCTTCTGAGAGTTTAAAAAGTGGGTTTTCCCACTTTTTAGAATGCTCAAATCATGTTTCAAAAGCAACCTAAAACTAGCACCAATGATACTTACTTTCTTGGAAACTTCATCTTTTCGTCATAATCTTCTCCCTTCTATACCCAAAACAAAGGGTCGGTTGGGTTAATTGTGAAGAGAAGATTTTTAAGATAGCTTCTATTTGGCAATGATTCAAGTTCTATTCCGAGTTCAACTGGAGGATTGTTCAGAGATAAGATTCTCTTGATCTTCTCTAAATTTGCCATTTGGGTACACATATGCAATTTTGGTCTCTGACCTTTTAGTAGTATATGCACATTAAGTAAGCACCATGACCAAATAATCCTTTTTTATTGCTCTTTGATGCGTATTTTGGTAGGAAGAAGTCCTCCATCGCTGCAATATGATATAAGTTCTTCTTTCCTCTTAGCACTTAGCAATGAGTTTAGTTCATTGATCTTCATTTCTTGATCTCCATTTGATTTTAATATTATTAATCTAGGACTAATTTATTAAAATGATGTTATTATAGTAACACTTATCACAATATATCCAAACCCCTTTCATTCAAATTGAGTTGGGTTGCTGTATTGGGCTTGTGTTCTAGAGGTATGCTTAAGGAGTCATCAAGAATGTGCTTTAGCTCTTATGAAAATGCCGTACTTTAATTTTTAAGATTGTGTACCTCCTACAATGTTACTAGGTACAGTTTTTGGACAAAAGATGCTTCAACTGCAGAAAGTATCTGAATTCTCACAACCTCGACCAAAACTCTGAAATCAAACTACAACTAGGACTCAAAAACTTAAAATAACATTATCTTAAATAGTTCCTTATTTCTTTCACCGTTTTAAGGTAAACATTGAGGCATATTTATTTGGGGACTGAACTTAAGAATTTGCTTACCCTGAATATCAACTCTTCTGTTCCTTGAATGTCTCTTTCTCAAATGCTTTTTTTGGCCAGCCCCCACACCATATCTATTGGATTTAGGTTAGGGTGGTAAGGCGGGAGCTGAAGCCAATGAAGTCCATACTTTGACATCATTCGGATTTTATCATTACTAAAATGCACCGGAACCCATCAATCACAAGCACTGATGTTATCCTCTTGCTTTGAAGCTCAAGTTCCCTTGTCAAGTAGCTTAGAAAGAGTTGGAATGTTAGAGGTTTTGTAGTGTCTTAAAATATAATGAACTCTATCAACCCTCTTTTTGAGAGAGCTCTAATTACTGATAATAATTTTAGTTTTATACCAAAATTATTTCAGGGTTTCCCCTTTCACTCTAGACTTTGCTAGGAGCCAAATTTAAATTAAATGTACATTCGTCGATACAAATGAAGTGGAACTACTATTGCACTAAGTAATAGAATTTGAGGCAATATTTGATCTTCTTCTTATAAACTTCTTAAGTGTTGTACTTCGCGTTCCGAATTGCTGGTTTAAGCCTCCTAAACCCCATTGTCTCATCAATTTAGATGTCTGAGATAGTGATATGTTGCAGGACTCTGAGGACTCAATGATAGATTGAAATTGCCTAAGTTTGAGAATCTTTCCTTTTTTTATTTTTAATTGCTGCTCTGATTTCACCTTTGCACTTTCCTGTGACCTTCCTCTTTCTTCCTTATCTTAGAAGAAGGTACTTGTTTCCTTTGGCTTTGTACTATCTGATGATCTATATTAGACTTTCTTTAACTTAACCTGAGATCTTGGTGCTATTAATTGAGTACATACTCCTTTCAAGTGCTGAGCTATTAATTTTTACTTCTTGGCATAAGATTTACTTTCTTTTCCAACTTCTCTTACCTCTTCTTCAATCTCAGAATAAACTCCTTCTTTTTTACAAATTGGAATCTACAATGATTTCAGCTTCCAAAGCAGTAAGTTCCTTGATTAGAAAAGACTCATCACTAGAAGTGTCAGGAGGATTGAGAGTTGAATGTATTTTCAACTGCACATTTGTGTTGATGATTGTTTCATTAGGTCACTTAGAAAGAAGTGCAAAGTTAGGAGTAATATAGTAAGCTAGAAGGTTCCATTATAAAAATCAAGATTAAAAGAGCATTGGTTGGGAGAGACTGAGTAAAACTTTTCCCTCTTGTTCTTGTTTACCTCACTTTTCCTTATCTGGCTTGTGTAGTATGTATTAAGGATAGAGAAGAAGTAATCTCTAAGTTTAAAGATAGTTATGTTATGTTATGTTA
>JAGYYR010000231.1:0-10474 GCA_021439965.1 Uronychia setigera | reverse complement strand
TTAGAGTCAAATTGCAGCTTATTCCCGTGTGTATTTTATTAAATCATTAGCATTTATTGGAATACAAAATTTTAAAATTTAATTGAGATGAACAACAATTCTTAATGTTTTTCATCAGAATTTGTTAGCAAAATCATTAAATTTAAATTAGAGCAGATCCCGGACTTTAGAGCGACGATTAAGGTATTTAAACTGCATGAATGATCTCAAATTGTGAGTGTATGGTATTAATTTCTTAAAAGGAAGATTCCCTTTCTGCATTTATCAGTAGCTGAAGAGTTTTCCTTACAAGGTTGGGTTGCCATTAACTCAATTATTAATAGTGTAGCTTGGTTAACAGAAAGCCTTATTTCTTCAAGGTTAGGTTTAATATTACAGAACCTTGCGAGATTTGTGTCCTAAAATGGTTGATATAAAGATAAATTAATTAAACACAAGATTCAATTTAGGAAAGTGTTGTAGACAAGCCTTTATAATTGAGCCATGATTTAAGCATCTCTTTGGTAGAATTTTATTTCATTAAACTCAGGAAAAGGAAAGATGAAAATCAGATCGTATCTGTAAATTAATTCAATGAGAGTTCTAGTAAAAAACTGCTTGTGAGTTGAAGAAAAAAATACTGTAAATTCATATAAGAGGTAAAGAAAAATCACAGCTGAAAATATAAAGAGAACATGATATTAGAAAAAAACATGTTCCCAAGTTCTTTCATATATCTCTACCAGGAGAAGAGAGACAGCAAAGTGATTCTCTAAACCTAGAAAATTTAGCAGGAAAATATACTACTAATCTTGATGATTTTAATGCAAATATAAGTAATAATAAATCCTTTTGATTTGTTTGTATGTTATTTAAACTGTGGAATCGTTAGAGTTTAATCATGAAAAAATCTTTAAAAATCAAACCCAAACAAGGGGATGAAAATAACGGTCTTTCAAACTAGAACAACTGAGACCCATTGGAACCTCATTACTAACAATTTGTTGCTAACTTCAGCAAATTATTGTGCTAACACTATACTCAATCAAAGCAAAGCCACAATAGTGAGTTTTTCTTACCTTTCAAATAAACCAAGGTTTTTCAAGCAAGCGACCTTCAAGAGACAGAGAAATGCAAGAAGATTCTAGGGGTAGAGATGATCCCTAAGTTCACTCAAGAGGATTGGTGTGTTGAAAGGAACAAAAAGAAGAAGATGAATGTTTTGTTCAAGGAATTAGTTGGGAATTTGGAGCTGCAAGGAAGAGTTTCAGCAACTGCTGCAGAAGATTCAACACTGATATTAGAGCAGTATCAGAAGCTATAGAAGGAAGAGTTAGAGCTAGATAGAGCATATTAGAACTTTCAGCAAACAACCCGAAATGGGGAATAATTTCCCAATTAAAAGGAACTAGATATCTTGAGAGGGAAGAAAGAGATCTTTAAGTATCTTCATCAATAACTAATTCTCAAAGACCTTGAGTCCTCCAAACCATTTAGTTCTCTTTCCTCATGTAAGTATTTAGATATGAAGGTTGTAGATTCGAAAAAAGTGATATAGGAGATCTTAGAAGAATCAAATTCCTCAGAAACACAGTTCAAGCACTTTAGTTTCAACTCTGAAAATGGAGAAGATGTCAAAGGTCCTGATTTTGAGCAGCCTCTCCTTGATTACAGCAAAATTAAGATCTGGCTCGATAGTGATGACGATGTTGATGCTTCAGTTCCTCTCTCAGATCTCTTCTAAAATATATCTGTGGAACTTGAATGGGCATTTGTTTAATACCAGAGGCCTGCTCCTTACATGGGAGTGATTGAATCTCCAAGGATAGGACTTAAAGCTCAAAAAAGACATGGATGGTCAAATGGGACGATCAATCAGCAAGATCCACAAGCTCATATGCCTTTCTTACCACTCTCAGCAGTGGTTGTTCGCAACGTGAAGTTGAGAGGACTTGACTCTAGTTCTCCATTTATTTAATCCCTTGACTAAGTTTAAAATGTCAAGTCGATTGGAGTGTTTTCCACTACTTCAAATGCTACAAAGGATGAAGATGATGATACAAATTTAGTCATTAAAGATGGAGCTATTGAAATTCCCTCATACTCTGTTATTGGATACATTTGCAGACCAACCCTTCCTTTCCCTGCTTTTTCCAGCATGGAAACTGATGCACAGTTAAGTCAAAATGAAAAGCTCCATGGATATAAAGAAATATCTATTTGTCTTAATGTAAAACCTGTTAAACTATTATAGGCTGAAAATGTAGAAGAGTTTTCCTCTAGTCAACCTCAAGAAAGCAAGGTGAGTTCATTTATATTCATTGTGGACCATGTCAATCTATTAAAGATGTTCGAAGAATGCAATAGTCTATGGGCCAAAGACACATCCATAAAAACACAAGTGCTTACCAAAGAAGACAAGAAGCCAGATAGTGACAACATCATCATCCATGTGAGCAGCAATGAAGGAAAAGGTTGTTGCACAAAAAAGATCAATGAAAAAGAATAAACAATGAATCTGGACTCATTGTCTTTCAGAGAACTTAAACAAATCCCACTTGACCAAGCAGATTTCAATATAAAGAAGAAATGTAAAAGAAATATCCTTCATCAACTTGGTCATGTGTTTGGCCTCATTCATTCAAAGATCAAATCCGAAGATGGAGAAGAAATCAAGTGGAACCTTAGACAAGTCACTGAATACTTCAAAATCAACTTTATTTAGGATATCATTAATGAAGGGTTAGAGAATCAAGTTTGCCTTAGTGATATCTAAGAAAGAGCTGTGAAAAAAGCAAAGGAATACATTGAGGCCTAAGAAGCATCAGAGAATGTTGAAAATTTGTCAATAATGACAGAATACCCTCCAATAGATTTCATATAAGCACCAGTAAACTATAAGCCACAGCTTTTGACCAATTTGTCTCAATCTGACGAGATAAAAATAAAATCTCTATATCCTTAACAAAAGGAAGAAATGATAAATTCACAAAATTCAGATGAAAGTGAAGAGGAGTAAATCCAACTTCAAACTAAAGGGAAAGAAGAAGACATCATATTAGATGCAGCATAAAGAAAAGACATACTTTTAGCTTACACAGAGATAGTTTGAATAAAAGAACCTTAGAGGAAAGGAGCCATTTGTAAAAAGCTATATAAAGACTTCCATCCTTTCTTTGTCGATTTGGTGGTGGAAACTGAGGTATACAAAACCAACAAGGAATACTAGCAGAAGAAAAAGAAAATTGAAAAGTAATGCTAAAAAGACAACTTCCCTAAAGCAAATGATCAACTATCGAAATTGTTTGAGACCGATCCTTTCATTGCACTTGGAGTACAAACATTTTTGAAGACAAAATTTGAGGATATAAAACAACTTGGCCAGAAGGAGAGTAAAGTAGACAAAAACATAGAATATAAACTCAGAATAATTGTTGACCAGTGCTAAAATGATGATGAAAATGATAATTTGGAAACTATCATTGACTATTTAAAAGAAAATGATGTGGATGAAGCAGTAGACGAAATGAATGATTTACTAGACACGAGCTTCGAAAGGTTCTACCAGGTGTGGGAAGTATTGAGAGAGGAAATTCCAAAGGTTTCTGATAAGTTCCCTAAAGATGAGATTTTGGCAAAAAAGAGAAAACAGAAGATGGATCAAATTCTTGAAAAGAAAAAAGATTAACTTCAGCTTACTATGAATATCAAGTAATTGATTGCTCTCATGGAGGAGACCAAAGAAATCACTAAAGATTCCAAACAGATTCTGAAGGAATCCATTATCAAGATCTTTAATGAGGATTTAGAAAGCTTTCAAGAACTTCAATAGTTTGTGAATTAAGAGTTAAATGAATCAGTTCTGTTCAGCTACTTCAAAGTGCCGAATTCACAAATTGACAAGAGACAGGAAAGTCTTATATAGATCCAGGAAGCATTTATTATGGATGAGAAAGAATAGAGGGTCACCATTGATGATTTCCTCTCTGTTTATTGCACTTACGATTAACAGGAATGTATAGATGAAATATGCAAAACTTTTGAGAAATCAAAAAAGATTGACAGGAATGATTTACTTTTGGTGCTTTTTGACTTGATCAAGAAAAGAGTGAGCTTTTCAAAGTTAATTGAGAGCTTAACTGAAATAGATTCAACATTCCCTTTGACTCCCCAGATCCTTTTTAATTATCTCCTGATGAATTCAGATAACAACTTGAGAACTTTACTTTACATTGCTTGCTCTAATTTCATGCCACTTCCTCTCATTAGCTATGACTGGAGAGAAGAAAATTTTGACAAACCATTAATCTGGGAAGAACTCTACTATTGCTTTGAGAAGTTTAGAGGGATTCTTACTTTTAAAATTGCAAAAAACATAAACAAAGGACCTAAAGGATGCTCACAGTTAATAAATTAAGTTTTTGGAAGAGATTTCGGCCTCTATTCAGAAAACCGAGTAAACTACGGCCAAGTAGAAATCCAATTTGACTACAACTTTGCTGAGCCACAATATATCTAAATCGCTGACGTACACGGTTTCATTGAATAAACAGAAACTCTCAAATCTCTGTATCCCCTATTTGATATCTTTCTTATTCACTGCAATTCTGAAGACATGGACTTGCTTGAACAGGTCATAGATGATATAAAGAAATAAGTAGCAACAGTCCGAGATATTGTGATCATCATCCATGACAAAGAATGCAGGAAAGGAGCCATTGAAGAAGTGAAGAATGGAAACCTTTCAAGTAAGAATATCAACCTTCTGAAAATTCATCCATATGAAGATCTTCTGCCTGCTGGTCTCAAATAAATTGAGAAAAAAGTAGCAACTTTATGCATGAAACATTTTGTCTAGTCCGAAAATGAATATTCAGGTATATTTGAGAAAAGAATGGAATCAAAAGAAGGTTACATACAGTTCTTAGAAACCATGAAAGTAGATTCAGGGATGGTGTCTTCAGCTCATTCACTGATTCTTAACTTCATTGATGAAGTAATCTCCAACTAAGAGAAACTCAATGGAGAAGAGTGTCTTCCAATGAACAACATCATGCACAGTATTCTATAAATTGAGAATAGCCTTGTAAAATCAACCAAATTAGACTAAGATTAGAGACAGAAGAAGAAGAGTGATCTGAGCCACATGAAGACAAATAGAAAGCACATTAAAGCCACTTAATTAACTCAACGCTTCTGCGAAATGATCAGATTCCCAAATTTTCTCGGAATAATGTCAATTACTTCGACATTTGTGAAAGGGTTCCTTTAGAAGCAACTGAGGCCAATCCTCAACAATAGAACCGAACTAAGAAGTAAGCTTCAAGAGAAGGATGAAAGTGATGATGAGGAAGTTGAAGACATGAAGGAGGAGATGAAAGCTCTGACCTCCGCTATTGAGAGCAAATGGTTCAGTCTTGAATTTGTAGCAAGAGAGCTCTATTATCTCTCCTAATACGCCTCAGGGAAGATCTAAAGTTCTTTCAAAACCCAATACATGGAATTAGCAAGCTCAGGAATTCATCAGGGTCAACCCAATGAACTCATTGATGGAAATAATTTGATGTTCATTTCTGAGATTTATGAACAGTTAATGAAGGAACAGAAGGACTAAGTTCTTGTGATCTCTGTTATGGGACCATAGTCAAGTGGGAAATCCCTCTTGCTTAATTTCCTGTTTGGAACCTAGTTCCTCTCTGCTGCAGGAAGATGTACTAAAGGAGTCTACTTTTCAGTGATTGATATAAAAGAAACTCAAATATTTGGTAATGAAGAGAGTTCTTTTAAATACAAAAAAATTCTTATTTTGGATACAGAGGGGATTCATTCATCAGAAGCAAGAAATGACAACTTCGATAAGTAGATAGTCTTCTATATCCTCAGTATCAGTCACATTGTGTTAATCTGCAACAAAGGAGAGATGGGAACTCACATGTCTGATGTAATTCGATTAGCAGCAGACTCACTAACAGATCTCAAAGAAAATGTTGTCAAAAATTAAGAAATTTACATTATTCTCAACATGCTAGCATAGATCGATGAAGCTGCTTTGGAAGAATCAATTTTAAAACTAAGTGACTCTCTTTATGAAATGGGGAAGGAAAAGGCAGAAGCTGTAAGGACAATTTGCAACATAGGAAAAGGAAATGTCTTCATGCTTCCTTTTGCATTTGACAGGATTCCAATTGGAGATGGCGATCTTATGGTTGTAAATAAGCCTAGCTATGCTTTCGCTAGTGCCATTAAACCACTTCAAGAGAAAATATTTAGAAAAATTACTGCTGACTCTGTCCAATCAAGTAGATATACTCTCTCAGAATGGTTTAAATTTTCTTCTCACCATTGGAGCTTCACTTAGAACTTTAAGGGTATCCTTGACTTCAAAAACCTTGAGCAGAAGAAGTAAGATGAATTAGTGAAGAAGGAAATAGATCGCTTGATTAATTTACATTACGAATCCAAGAGCGATGAGATCATCAAAAAAATAAATTAGGATGTTAAAAAACTTCTTGAACCATATGAAGGCGCTTATGTCATCGAGTTCATTCAGATTCAACAGAAAGTCAAGACTTCAATTGATTCATAACACAATAAGAGAAAAGTTGCAGTCCTAAATGAGTATGCAAAATTCTGCTCTGAAAACGATATATCTACATAGATCAAGGAAGACAAGAAAGATGAGATGCTAACTGGAATAAGCTCCTATGTATAGGCATGGGATAACTTTGTTAACGAAAATATAGCTGCCTTCACTGATAGGAAGACCAAAATAGTAGGAGACTCAAGGTTTAATGAGATTGCCAAAAAGTTCCTTCTTGAAAAGCCAGAGTATTACCCTGAAGAAGCAAAGATACTTTTTTATAACACTTTCAAGACTGTAGAAAAAGAGATCTCACAAGTAATCAAAACAGAGAAAACAATCAAACTGGACAACTAGGAACAAATAAGGTAGCTCATGAAAACTCAAGTGAGTGATAAGCATATCTAGGATCAAGAATTAGAGAGCGAAATGATTCAAAGATTCATGAACAATAATTATAATGGAGTCTTGGACGTGCTGTAAAACTCAAAGCAATACCAGAATATCATCTACTTCATTGGGAATACTTTTTCACCAAATTTTGAAAAAATTAAATAATTTGAAGCAATCAAGAAAGAGTACCTTACTAGACTTCCCTCTCCACTCTTAGAGACAAAGATGAGAGTGAAGAAATTCAACTGGTAGAAATTCATTAGACATAGGTTGAAGCTAGAGGATATTACATAACAACTAATATGTTGTGTCATGAATTCTGGGCAAATTGGAGAAAACACTCATGGATAACCCATTATTGGTAGAGTTACTGATTATGAAGAAGTACATCGCTTAGTTCAAACATTGATTTACGAATTTAATTGTTTTGGGCTAGCTCTACAGCAGAACTTTATTGAACATTTAGCCAATATTGATGCTACTTGCAAATTTGGTACTAAGCCCTGTGATAAAGGTCATTATTATGGAGAGATCATTAACTTTCTTGGTTACTTTTCATTTGATCCAGAATTCCTTGCTTTTCCAATAAATGGAATGTGCAAACAATAAGGACCACCAGGATATAGATTTCATTTCCTAGATTAGCATGAAAAAAGACTAAACTCTTTTGTTCAAGGAAGCAAAAAGAAAAAGAAAAAGGAAAATGCTAACCTGAAACAATCTAGTGTGTTCTATTACAAATACAACAACGAAATGAAATACTTCTACAAACAGAGAGAGCCCTTCTCATATGCCTAATATATTGAAGAAATTAATGAAAAAGATCAACCTTAGATGCTCATCAAGGTAGAGACACCAATAGTAAAAATAAAATTTGAAAACCTGGGTGATAATTCCCAGGGCAATGAAAATCTCAGAAAATATTTTGAATTTCTTAGTGACTTCACTCGCAATAAGATTAATGACAAAGGAGAAGAGACAGAGGAAGGCTAGAAATACTTCCTCTCTCAACTCCACTGGGCTCATCTCATCAAAGACATTGAGAAAATAGTTCTCAGAAACATGATTTATGATGGAAAGGTCAGAAATGGAGAATCAATTCAACAAATCATCTCATCATTCAAAACAAATCCCAAATCATCTAGTGTCAAGCGGTTCTGCAACGTAACTCCAAAGTTGATTCAAATTATTGTGTCAGACATGAAAACAATGTTCCAAAAGATAGATGAAGAATTGGAGCCTTTCTGCATGAAGTTATCCACTACAGGAAACTAGTGCTTTTATCTTATTGCCCAAGTTTTTTCAACAACATTAGCTGAACAGATTCAGCATATTCAAAACGCGAAACCACTGGAAGTCCTCAGAGATTCTAAAGAGGACCTAGAAAAGGTATTCATTGCTAAGCTAACTAGCAATGATAATGAAAAAGATCTAGCATTAGCCAACCAGCTTTCAAAGAACATTGTCAAAGTTTGCTTAAATGATGCTAGAAGCTATTGCAAAAGACAGTTTGATCAGAAAATCAAAGAGTCAAAGAGGGAATTCAGGAAAATCCATGTGATTAAAGAGCTTGAAGACATGGCCATGGAGGCAGCCCTCAATGATGATGAGATGGAAGATTTTGACTATCTATATGATGAATCTGAGCACAGCTCAGAAGAAGAATCTGACTACTCTTTCTAACAAAGAGCAGGTAAATCTCTGAGTCTGAGGATCAAGCATTTAAGGATTCCAAACAAGTTCTAACATATCATTGGAGCTTCTAAAGAGAGGTCTGTCTACTATCAGAGAGATATAAGAGAAAGATTAGGTGAAAAAAGAATGACTTCAACTATGGGAGGAACATCCTATTCTCAGTTTCTCAGAGGAGTATCCACTAATGATGTTTAAAGTATCAAACAAGATGCCATTGACTACTACATGGATCCCAAAAGTTATCTAGTTAAGAAGTTTGAAAAGAAATGGAGAGAAATTAAAGAGAAAGAGATTAAAAACATCAGCCACGAGTTTAATAAAGTTTTTGAAAGAGAGATTGAAACCATTATCAATTTCTTCAGGGGAATGAGAGAATCATTGGAATTCAAAAGACTCTCAATGCCCTCTCAAACCATATTCAAAGTTGTGGAAACTTAGAAAGGTGTCTTTGAAAGCATCAAGGACCTTTCCCAATCGGCTGCCTCTCAATACCTCATAAAGATGATCGAAAATGAATGGAGTTCAAAGGACATATTGAGAGTTGACGGGGTTAAAATGAAGGTAGCAGACGACACTCCACTACCTACTTCAAGTGAAATTACTCCTGAGATGAGAGAAAATTAAATCAGCTTTCTGTCAGAGAGTCTTAAGAATGAGAAAGTGAGTAACCTGCTCAACTTCTCAAAAAGTACGGTTGAAGAAATCAAGAGATCTAAGCGAATGAACTTTGAAGATATCGATGAAGCAGAATTGATAGGCGACTATTATCAAATCTTGAAAAGTGAATTTGTGGGGTGTGAAGAACATTGTCCCCTGTGCAGACGACAATGCGATTAGCTGCATCGAGTTTCAGTAAGCATCGAGATGAGGAAACACGGGTGCTACAATGGTCATCAGTTCCAAGGATTCGGAGGATCAATCAACTCAGAGACGAATGAGGCACTAACTGTGAGTTGCAACGAGATAAAGGACAGTCACGAAGTCTTTTATAAGCTTTAAACTCTTAAGTGGAGCCAATTTAAAATGATGTTTCCCAAGTGGTCTTTCGATAATAGCGATGAGGATATGGTCCGAGTAGTAAAAGAGAAAAACCTCAAAATCTGGAATTTTATCGGTGAAGAAATCTGCAATCAATATGGTCTGAAAAAAGGAATTAATATCCAATTCAGTAAAGCTGTCAAAAAGAACTATGAGAAGGTCCACTACATCCTCCTACTAGACAGAAGTGGATCAATGACCAAAAACTGCAACAGATGGTTCGAATTGCAAGAAGCCCTAAGAGACTTCTTTAGAACTTTTGAAGTTAGCCCCAACCTTAAGAAGCTCTCAAGAGTATCAATCATTGGACATGACCATGCTAGCCAGAAAATTGTATTTAAAAGAATTCCATCTGTTAGACTGATTAACAAAATAACTTTCACAGCAGGTGGAAATGATTTCAATACCCCAATGTAGATGGCTTATCACTGGATGAAAAAAACAAATAATGACTTCGATAGACAAGTCCTATGCTTCATGTCAGACGGAGTTGGGAACTATCCGTCAGATGCTATTAGTAAAATCAAATACGATTCTGCAGTGTTCAATAAAATGGACTTTGTTGCGGTTGGATTCGGCAGCTACATCCAATTCCTTTCCACCATGAGTAGAGAACTAAAAGGGAGAGTGGAGAACTCGATCATTGGGAAGGAGATGCTCAAAGAAGTTTTCATCAAGTTGATCCCCAATGTTTATGAAGCTTGATTTAATCAGTTCAACTGATATTAATTATCTTTTGGGGTTTTGGGGTTTTGGGGTTTTGGGGTTTTGGGGTTTTGGGGTTTTGGG
>JAGYYR010000230.1:0-10489 GCA_021439965.1 Uronychia setigera | reverse complement strand
AAGTTGATGTCCATAATCTAATAAAGAGAACAGTCCCTTTGAATTTATGTATATTCCGAATAATGTGTTATAGATCATATAGAAATCTTGAACCCCAAGGTAACTCTTTGTTCTTTCACTGTAGTATTATTATTTTGAATGAATGAAAATTAACTCACTCTTGAGCAAGAAACCAGAAAACCAGTGCGCTAAGTCAAAATCAGAGATTCTCTCAATGAGAGGGATGATCAAAGTATTCCCACCTTTCTCACCTCCCAGGCGACCTGAATCTCAACCTGAACAAGATCGAAGCTGCCAAAAAGAAGATGCAGGAGTACGATTCAAGAAAGGTAACTCTGATTGTAGGATCCTGTTAGAACATAAAAACAGAGATGAGTTAGGGGTCCAATTCTTAGGACTCTCAATGAAACCATAACCCTTCTTCACAAATGTCACCTGTATGAGACTTTTTCTTACCTTAGCCTTGAAGGACTTGGTTGACTTAGTAACTAAACGTTGCTACAGGAGGAGCTAAAATGGATTGGTAAACCTAGAAGACAGATATGATTTAAGACTTCTCAATGGCCAAAAACCTCCAAATGAACCAGAAAATCGGAAACACTGATACGAGGACCACAACTGGGGCAATTTCCTTGGTGAAAGTGCAGGATTTCTTCGTGGGAATGAAAGGGAAAGAGGAGGGTGTGAGAAATGGAGGGTCATCAAACACCTAATCGATGGAGAGTCAAACCAGTTTGAAAAAACAAGAGCCTGACAATCTTACCAATGAAGATGACGACATAGAAAATCAATTTGACTAAGACATTCAAGATAGGTATATTGAAATTCCACGCTTTGTAAGATGCTCTTCATTTCTTCAAGATATTCAACCCAGTGGGAAGCTTCAAACAAAAATGGAATATTATTATCCTCTTACTTATCATATTCACTGCCATTGTGGTTCCAATTAGAATTCCCTTTGAAGACGATGTCTCTGATGGTTGGTTTTACACTGACCTTGTCATGGATAGCATTTTTATCATTGATATTTTCATCAACTTCTCAAGCCCCTATGAAGACGATAATGGTATGGAAGACTCTCACATTTTAGGTGATCTCGTAGTATCCAGAGGAAAAATTGCCAAGTAATACTTGAAGTCATGGTTCCTCATCGATGCAGCTTCAAGTGTTCCATTTTCTCTTATCAATCGGTACACAGACATGAGCAATGGAGGGAAAATGTCACTACTTAAGCTCACTCGTCTACCTAGGCTTTACAGACTCTTGAGACTGGTGAAGCTCATGAGGTTGTTCAGATCTAACAAGAGCTTAGAGAAATTAATGAATAGTTTGAAAATGACCATAGAAGTCAGAAAAATCATAAAAACTTTGATGTCTGTCATGTTCTTCATCCACTTGATTGGGTGCTCATGGGCGATGATTGCTGTATTTGGCTTGGATGATGAAGAAACTACATGGCTCCAAGATCAAACCCTTAGGGATGAGGATCTTTCAGAGAAATACTTTGCCTCAATCTATTGGGCAGTTGTAACAGTTTCCACAGTTGGATATGGTGATATTACTCCGACCAATAATACTGAAATGGCATTTGCTCTGGCTATTCTTGTTATAGGAGTGGCGTTCTACTCATTCCTGGTATCTTCTCTTTCCAATATCTTCAATGCATCAAACACAAGTCAAAATGAATCAGTGAGAAGAGAAAAAGTTATTTCAGAGCTGGAATAGAAATCCAAGATGTCTCACATACTTGCATAGAAAATTCGCTACTTCTTTCAAGAGTAACCAATTAGTCTTGATTCCTTTAGTAACTCAAACATCCTCTCCCTTTCAAAGGAGTATGAAATTGACTTTTTACTGAAGTCATTGCCAACTACTTTGAGCTCTGAAATCTGCCTCTTTTTGTACAAAGACGCAATTGACAAGATCAAATTCTTAAAAGGACATTCATAGAAATTCTATGTGACCTACTTGACCAAGCTTATCCCTATTAGGATCAAGCAGGACACCTACCTATACAAGGAAGGTGATAGACCTGCTGACGGTAAAGAGATCTGGTGACCCTTTAGTTTGTTTTCTCTTGAAAGGAAGGATATAAAATGAATCCTCAGGGCATGCCTTTGGAGAAGGAGTCATGTTCGGAGAAACAGATATTATTTTTAAAAGAGTAACAAACTCGGTTAATCGCTTAGAAAAGAATAGAATCTTACATTGCCGCCGAAGACTGCTACCTTCTAAAGTATGAAAGGAACGACTTTGAGAGGATTCTCAATGAATTCCCCTACATCAAAAAAGAAGTTGAGGACATTGCAGAAGATAGAGAAAGAATCAGGTTGGAGCATTAGCAAAGCAAAATGAAAGAAAAAGGAGATCAGAAGCATTAGCTCATGAAGAAGCATTTGAAGAAATTTCAGTCCATGCTCAAATCCAACTCAGAACTCGATTATACAAAAATAAGAGGAAGTGGACTGGAGATGAACATATCTAGAGGGTTCAAAAAAATGATTGAAGATTCAGAAAAAGAAGAATTAGGCCAGTCCCGGACAGCGATCCCAAATGAAATTTAAAAACTCAACTTACGTTTGTCACACGATTCAGGCCATCATGGAGGAGAAATAGGCTCCCATTCTCCTACTGTCTCTGCCACAGACATCATTACTCGTGCCAACAGTGCATAAAACACTATTTCAACTCGAATGAACAAAATCAAGTTGATTAAAAGCCAGTTCATGCATGACTATAAAGAAGACAAACAGCAAGATGGGATTCACAAACTTGAAGAGCTAGACTAATAATATCAAAATACAATAAATAGAGTGAGAGAAAGCTTAACCAGCCTAAGAAGGATCAGTCAAAGCCATTCCTAGCATTCATCTCCTCGGTACAAAAAGAATTTTCATAAGAAGCGAGAAAAAGTGACTTTCTTGGGTGAGGGTATGGACAACAAAAAGAAAGACAAATGAAGATTTTCCCAGGTCAAAGAAAACATGTCAGGTCAAATCAAAGAGCTGCTCACACTAGGTGCTTAAAAGAAAAGCAGCTCCATGATCATGCAGTCACAGACGCAAGCTGTCAAAATTGACCTAGGAAATTTTTCATCTTCAGGGGAAAAGGATTCGTCTCCCCCAGAATCCTCTGTTATCTAAATCTCAAAATAGAGTGAAGATTCAGTATCGGAAATCAGTAGAGGGACTGTAATACAAGGCACCACAGCAGTAGTTCCCACTTTGCACGGAGAAAGAGATAGCAGGCGCTTTATGAGAAAAAGCTAGCCAATAGATGAACCTGTTGGACACGGAAATGACTCCCCAAGAAGGAAGTCCAAAGAAAATTTAAGGAAGAGCATTGAAGAGGAGATTCCTATATAATTTGAATCACTACTTCCAGCCAACCAGTAGACACTCTCCCCTTTTAGAAATCTGAATACTCCTGCAGCATAAGCTCAGTACTCAAGGAGAGTAAGTGCTTTAAGAAACTCAACCTTTGTACTTAAGAACTCTGGGATTCCCACCCCACCATCCAATCGATCCAGAGAAGACTCTTCTGATGATACTTCAAGTTCCATTGATGAAGAGATCACAGAATACACCACCAAAATTTAGAGATGCATGTCACTTATAGACAATACGAAGTTTCTAGTTGATGAGTATCTATTGTTGTTCAAAGATTGTGTTTCCACAATGGATTCAAACTGTAAGTAACCCCTCTTATCATAGCTAATGAGCTCGTCAAGAACTCTTAGGAACTTGGAGTGAAAGGATTGGAGTCTTATTTGAATGTTGTCCTCATGATCAGTGACTGTCTTTGACAAGAAGAAAAATCTCAAGCGATAAAGAAAGCTAAGAAGATGATGAGGAAAGTCAATTAAGCAGAAGAATCCTAAAGGGAACTTGAAATCAAAGTCAACCAAATTTTCAGCACTCTAGAGAAGAAAGCTAAGGAAGTGAATCCAAGGCAGCCCACAGTAGACAATGACAAGAAAAAGCAAATGAGGGTCAAAATAGTTCGAAGAAAAGTGAACAAACAAGAGACTACCTACTCAAGGAACGAAGTGGATGAAAGATTGGAGGAGAACACTAGAACTGTGAATGAGAAATTGGAATTAAACCAGCCAATGAATTTTTGAATCGTTTAATATTAATTATTAATTCTTCTTTCGGATATTCCTTCCTGTCTTCCTCTCGAACTTAGCCGCTTCACGAGATGGGTCCATTACTCCACTCTTGTATTCCTTCATGACTTCATTTGCCTCCTTTTCAAGTTCTCGATTTTGGTGAGATTGGTATTTGTATAACTTTTCCAGCATGCTTGGTTCTGTAAATTCTAGCTCTTTAAGGTTGGCTATCATTTCCTAAAATTTGTCATGTCTGTATGAGACCTCTTCCAGATCATTGTCTATCTTTTCGAATTTTTTCTTCCCTGCTTATTCAAAGGCCAAACATTTGCTAATCAAAGCTCCAACTCTCTGTTTTCTCATTTTCAGTTGCAGTGGGCTTTATGATTCTTTTTTCGAGAAGGCTCTTTTTCTCCATACAGGATTAACATGATAAAGGCCTGTTTCTGGTTGGACCTCACTGTGTTCAGTCATCGCTGATGAAATTCTGACAGAGTTTCGCATTAAGACTCTAGCTTGACTCTCTGAGTTGCCCTTCCTCAATTTAGTAATATCATAAGGCCTATCACTAGCAGAAGTCATCTCACTGCCTGGCCTTCACATGCTCCTTAAATGAAGTCCACCTCACTTGGTCCCAATTGCTGATGAAGGAATATTTGCATCGCTACTAAGTCATTTTGGAAGTCAACTCTGCCCTTGATTTCCTTCTATGCTCTGACAAGAAAAAACCCGAATACCCATTTATCTTTGCCCAGGTTCAGCAGTTGAGGTTCTAAACCTACTGCTTCTTGTATACCTTCTTTTCGAGTACATATTAGAGGCTATCGTTGAATTGAACGCTTCCTAGGGCAGACCAGTAAAGAAAGTTTTCTGATCTCCCTCAATGGAAAGATGTTTGTTTTTGAAATACTTAGTTATTGGGAGATTGATTCCCTACTTTCCTTTGGACACTTCATATGTCTTTTAGAATTTCTTTTGATTGCTTGATGTTGAATTGAACTGAGATTTATGCTCAAGGATTGATCAGTCATTTAATGAAGGACTTGAGGACTTTTTAGTTGGTGATGGCTTTGTATCATGGGACTTAATTTTCTCTTCATCAAAGCTTCCTCTGTGTTTTGAAAGCAAGATTTTCTTCACAGTCTCACTGAGTCCTTCCAATTTAGCTGGGTTGATTAATTTCCCTGAGAGCACACCAAATCCTGCCCCTTCACCTGGTCTTCCCCCTGGTGAGCTTGGAGTAGTCAGGATATTCCTCCTTGGATACTTCTTTTCTTTAATCCTATTGAAGAAGTTCCTCTTCTTGTGCAGATAAAATGTGAGTGGCTCCTATGCAAACCTTTCAATCATTATATTTTGAGGGAGCTTAGGATTCAAGTTAAGTGTGAACCTTCCTTTGAGGATTTCACCTTGTCTTCTGGTTTCATTGGAGATGAGTGTCTTGTCTGTGATCTCTATGACCTTAGCGTTAATCATCTTCTAGTTTTCTTTTCTATAGTGTTCCTCTACTTTCTTTTCCAGTTTTTCTAAGTTTTCTTAAGCAAAGGAGATATTTGGATTTTTTGAAGGTGATGAGTTTTCAAGTCCAAATACTTAGTCTACCCTTTCTTGTTCGTCATCAAATAAGTCGTCAAATAACCCAAGAGCCTTTTTCTTTGGCTTCTATGGTTGATTATTCCCCCCATCAACCCTTAGGTAATCCATTGATGACTGATGGCTTTTCCCTTTTCTAAAAGGCTTTACTTGAGGGGCCCCTTCACCTGCTGAAGTGAGTCTGAATCTCACATCTTTTCTGTTAGTATTGTTTTTCCTAAATCCTTGGGTGGTTCTTAAGTGAGCTCATTCTTCATCTAGACTAACATCCCCCAGAGTCTGATTTGTAATGGACCCTCCTCATTTCATTATGGAGCCTGGAGCTTTGACCGTGGAACCCTACTCGTTTCCTTATGTTTCAGTTGAAGCTACTACTATTGACATTTAATTGTTCTCACATTAATGGTGAAGAAATAATTTCTCTTTCAAGTAGCAGTGCTTATTCTCAGCACTGTCCCTCTGATTCAAGGATTGAAGCTCAATCTCTTCCTTTATCGTAGAAACAAAGGATTTCATTACTGAAGCGATCAATATCAATAATCCCTTTGTTTCTGGCCTTTGGATCATTCTTCTTATGTTTTTCAATGCTTAGCTTTAGTTCGTTCAGTTTCTCAACTGTTAGTATTTTTTCAAAATGGTGTTTATAGCATTCACTCGCTTTCACGAATGGGATCATTTGGCCATGTCCACCATCTCCAGTGTCAATTACATTTTTTTCCACTTTCACCCCAATGTTCCTAGAAAGGTAAAGTTTTGAAAACATACGAGTTGTTGATATATTGTAGGGTTTGAATGTAAAATTTGAAAGTCTGTTGAGAGAAGGAGGGAAGTTGAAGACCCATGAATTTGGAGAAAATCCCAATTTTTACAATTTTTGAGTTTTTCAAGCACCCCGCTAAGAAATGCCTAAATTTCTTCTGAGCTAGTTTGAGAAACCCATACTTATGGACCATATAGTCATAAAGTAATTCCCCAAGACTGATTGTCTCCAACCCATTGGTACTGCCTGTAGAATGAAAATTGTACTCCTACCTGCATTAGTGAATTCTGTGAGTAGTTGATTGATTAACTTAATGATTGAGCTTTAGGGCATCCATTTAGAAAGCCTAATTGGATCAAGTTGCTGATATTTTTTTATGATTTCTTTGGCCACCCCAGCCTACCCAGGTTTAAAAAGTCTTTTCCCAAATTGGAATTCTGATGTTTTGGTCTTCCCCATACTAGATGTTGAATTTCCCATTGCCAGATGTCTGGTAATAGTTTTCTTTGATGTTGGAGAACGACTGAAGCTTTTAGTTTTGGAAGAGCGTAGTCCTGGGCTGACCAGTTCATCATATTTTTTAATTGGGCTCTCTTATTCATCATCTTAAGAGTGGTGGCTGATACTACCTTCATCTATTTTCGGTTTATCACTGTCTGAATCTTAAGAGTCAGTACTTGAATCAAATTTTGACACCTTAATGATATCCTTTTTCCTCTTTTCGGCCATGACCTTCAATAAACCAACTGCTTTGTCCAGTTTCTCTTCTATTGGAATGAGTTCCTCAACATTCTCCCCTTCATCTTCATCTTTACTTTTTTTGTTTTTTCTCTTCTTGCCGATGACAGATTCAATTTTCTTTACCTCTTCATTGTTCTAGATTTTGAGTTCTTCCATAATCTCCTGTACTTCCATTCTGAACTCATCGTAGCCCTCTCTCAGATCTTCATTAACTTTTGCCAAGGTCTGATTCTTCTCTGCTTCTTGATTGTAGTCCATTTTCAGCTTGATGTTTTCTCAAACGTATATTCTGGCCATATCTTTCAAGTTGTTGCACGCTGCTATTACCTTCTGAAGCTTTGAATCGCTACTTAGGCTTGCTTTCAAGGTTTAAGCCTTTTGCAGGTTGTTAATTGAGCTAATCTTATTTTGAATCTTTTTGAGGTTAGTTGTGGTTGTTCGTGTGACAACCCCTCTTTTCTTTGATGGTTTTTCTTCTACTTATTTCTTCTTGATTTTTGAAGATTCTCTAAGCCTCTTTGAGAATTCTTTAGAAGGTGTAATTTGAGTAGAATTGTGCCGTCTTGGAGAGGAATCTTCCTCTCTGATTAAATCTAGGTCTCCCTTAGACTTTTCAATCTAATACTAGTCTTTGAAATTTGCTGATTGCCTTTTTGGAGAGACAAAGTTTTGTTTTTCTTTTCCTTCATTTTTTTCTGGAGATGAGTTGTCATTCAAGTAGCTTGAATCTTCTTCTTCTTCTTCATCATCAGATGAATTTGTAAGGGAACTAGAGTACTCTTCTTAGCTCTCTTCTTCCTCGATTTCAAGCTCCAAATCATCCTATCCTCCTCCATTCTCATCACCACTTTCCCCAATTCCCAATTCTTCAAGTTTCTTCAAAATATCTTTTTCATCATTGCCTTCAACTTCGTATTTATATTCGGTCATGATCCCAATTTCCTTAAACTATGGTTCTTTTTCCTCTTTTTCGCTCTCATCATATGATGAATTAAATTCCTTGAACTCATTATCTTGTGGCCCATCAACTGCTGAAATCCCTTTGTCAATGTAGAAGAGACAATCTAGCTCATACTCATGGAAATCCTTTCCTGTCTATGTATTTTCGTCACATTTCGGTTTTGGCACCCTACGTTGTTTGAAAACTTCTCTAAGCTCTCCTAATTCTCGCAAGAGTTCTTCTATGTACTTTTTCCCATCATCAGTTGATGCTGATTCAGGCCTCTCGTCTGGTTATTTTGGAAGGTGCCCTTATACTTTCAAGATCTCTGAATCATTTAGAGAACCTGGGAAAGTAAACAACTGCCCTTACTCTCAGATTCAATAGGCTCTTTGAAATTTTCAATGACCATTTTGAGATTCCAATTCTACTTTTCCAAGACTTTTATCTTTTTGTTCTTTACAGTAATACTTTGTCTCATTTCTTCAATTTCATCTAGTAATTCCTAGTATAAGAATCTCATCTTCTTACCTAATTCTAATCGAGTTTGGTGGAGAGTTAGTCTCATACTACAACAAGCTCTTTCTTTAAAGAATCACTGGTCTGGATCTCACATTCAAGTTAGTTTTTCAATAGAGCAATCTTTCCTTCATAATCATCATGGAATCTGCCATACTTCCGATGAGAATCTCTGTCGAATCTCTTCCTTTCTTGGAAGTTGAACTTTATTTCACTATACAACTTAGTTGGTCATCTTACGTATCTATTAGAGAAATGAAGGCTGTCCAAAGTCTGTTGATGATCCTCCCACGCTCAACACAATAAGATGACACCTATCTCACAACTTCCTTCATGCAAAGATTGTAAAGTGTTTAACACAACTGAAAACTCTCTTGTGCAGAGATTGAATCATCATTTAATAGACTAGTGATTTGAGTGTCGAGCCATTTCTCCAGTTCAATGACATCAAATCTTGAGGAGGGCTTTCCTAGGGTGGTAACCCTCTCTCCTCCATTTCTTGTTGATTGATCATTTGCTGTTGACTTCAAATTCTCAGTTTTTTAGTTTTCTTGATCAAGTTTTAAAATTGGCTCAAGCATTTTCATCTTCTTCTTGCTAGGTTTAAGAGAGAAAAATGATTTGGGGATTTTTACTGGATTTTTGATGAATTTGAAATGATCTCCCGATGAAACTTTTAGAAACGTCCTCTTGGTCAAGCTGCAATCCTTAGTAGCATTAGGAAGAACTTCTTTATCAAAATCTTCTATGGTTCTCTCCTCAGACTCAGTACTTGAATATGAGAGCTTGATTTTCCTCAAGTCCTCAACTGTCCTTGGTAGCTCATGAATATTGATCATCTTCTCTTTATCATCAGATTCGTAGAGTGCTTACTAATAGTAGCAAGTCTGGGTCATTCTTTGTTTCTCTTGGGAAGCAACTTGAGTTTTCTGCTCTTTTCTGAGATAAGACACATCTCATCTTGGATTTTCTGATGTGCCTGAATTTCCCTATGATAGGAGTCGTTGAGCAAGTTCGGCCATTTCAAGGGTATTCCTCACATCTTAACTGTCTGAGTCTTCTTCAATATTATCATTGGCAGATGACTTCTTTTGTTTTCTGAATTAATTTAATGATTAAGCCGTTCTGACTATTTATCTTGGATTTGACTTTTTGGAGAGTAAGCTAGACATGCTTTGGACTGTTTGCATGGCTCACTCAGAGATTAGGGGTAGGTCCTATTTTAATTTCGATTGAATTTCACTTGGAGTTATGACCGGTGTGAATTTCTGTTCATAACTATTGAGGGCAAGCATTCCTTCCAATTTAATTGATTTTCATGCTTTCTAACCATTTTCTTCCCTTGAAGTAAACACTTATCCGTTGTTGTTGTTACTGCTGCCGTTTCTCATTTCATAAGACAGTTTTCGATTTGCTATGGTCATTTCTTTTCCATCAAGTTCAGGGTATATGTCAATTAGGTCCTTTTTAAAGTTCCTTTTCTTTTTCTTCTTGGCTTTTTCAGATTTCATTACGAAATTGGTGAGAACATCATTATGGCCTTACGAATACCCTAACCCATCGGAAAGCTATTAACTATTCATTACTGACCCAAGATTTGACAATCCTTCAATTTTAGGGGTTTCAGTACCCCTCATCAACTTCTCTTTGCTTAGAATTGATTACTGCCAGACGACTTTGTCTAAATATGGGCTAATGTTACCCAGTGACATCTTTTTCGGATATCAAGTGTTTCTCAGTACTTCTGTATTCTTATTTTGGGCTTAGAGTAAGGTTTAATCTACCGCTGACCCGACCGCTCCACACTACCTCAACCATCACTCAC
>JAGYYR010000229.1:0-10528 GCA_021439965.1 Uronychia setigera | reverse complement strand
AAACCCCAAAACCCCAAAACCCCAAAACCCCAAAACCCCAAAACCCCAAAACCCCAAAACCCCAAAACCCCATTATTGAGAATTAAGTTTGAATGGTTAATTCATATTTGATTTAAGTTTTTACTATGTCAATTCAGTCAGACCACGAAATCGACTCCGATCTTTAACACTACATGAATATCCCTGAAGCTTCAAAATCTATTGAAACTCCTCCTTAGGTAGCCACAAACTAAAGTGCTCAAGTTAGTGGGGAAGGTCAGGAGGCTGGGTTGGATGCCAAGGTTAACTTTAGTGAGGAAGATTGAAAACATAAGAGGAAGAAAGGAACTCTTAGGTATAGCAAACCTCCACTATAAAAACCTCTGTATAATACGGAATCAGAGGGAAACCAGACTGGGCAAGATGAAGAAGATTGGTAGGAGAAAACCAACAAAACAGAAGTCTAGCAATTAATCAACTATGAGGAAGAGTTAGTTGGAGTAGGGGAAGTGACCTAATAGGCCACTTATACATAGGTGCTTATTGAAAATCAAGAGGATCTCATCTAGAGAAATAATGAAAATACTCCTCAGCAAACAATTGATGAAAGCAGTAATTCTGTGAAAGTTAGTGTAGAACAAAATTCAAAAAAGGAAGACCATTCAACAATTGAACTTTAAAATTTCACCAACAAAAATACCCTCGAACTCAAAGAGGAAATTTAAGATGAAGACATGGAAGCTTAGAGAACCAAAATTGATGACTAAATAGAAGAGGAATTGCCTTAAGCTATGACAATAACAGTGGATAATAATACTCAGAGCTATAAAGTTGTTGGGGACTCTCTCTCTTATTCAGCCACCAAGGATGAAGAGTCTATGGACCAGAAATACTACAGCTAGGAGATAGGTTCGGTACAAAAGAAAAGGTTGTAAATTGATTGTCCATACAGCATGGGAAAAGAAGAAACTAGATAATAAAACCGTAAAGTCCATTCTGACTTCTCCAACGATTCTGTATTTGAAAATTTCGATAAATTAAAGAACTTCGAACAAGACTCAAGGAGAGACAACAATGATTAATCACTACCTCAGTTCGTGCCAATGATCAGAACAAATCAACAATCCACAGATGCTGTTAATAAGAGCATCCATTCTGAATTGAGGAGCCAAACTGAATAGATGAACTATTTCCAGGACACTTTTAGACCTATCAAAACTGGAGCTTCAATAGAGGGTAGTTTTTAATAAATCACTGAAACCCCTGATATAAAAGGCATCGAGTCCAGCCCAAATAAGAGAGAAGAAAGAGAGAGAATAGGAATGTTTTCCAGCCAAGCTAGGAACATATTGAGAGAATCAAGCCCTATAATCGAGGACGAAGGAGATGACCTGAAGAGCGATGATTGAAATGTGTTTACGGTTCAAAAAGACAATGAAGAAAATAAAGGTATTGATATTGGAAGCTACAAAAAGCCTACTGATTCTCAGAAAGTGCTCTTAAGTGATGATCAAAATTCAAACATGATAATCCCATGTTTCGATATCTAGATCCGGTAGAGTCATACTCCTGAAGCAAAATCTTCTATATTTGGAGGGGAAAGTGATAATAAAGGAAGAAGAGTGATAGAAATCATAGGATCAGGGAGATGTACAAGTGGTCAAGAGATTGAGGTACTTAGTAAAGAAACAGATTAATCATTACTCTTTTCTTCTTAAAGAGAAGATAAGGGTGATTTTAACTCTCCTTTGTGTTCCTAACTTGAACCAGAAGATATGTCTGATAACTAAGCCCAACAAGAAGGACAGTGCTCAGGTAGATTTATGGAGTAGGACTATGAAGGATAAGAAGCGCTAGGACAAGTAAGCATTCAACGCACTTCCTAAAACCAACAGTTAGATGTGGTTGAAGAACTCCAAGAAGAGGAACCAGATGAAGCAAAGAAGGCTCTTCTTGCTGAAGAATTTCATAATAAAGAGATTCCCAATGAGTTAGAAGACATTGAGAAATACCAATCGGAAAATGAATAATCACTCATCTTACAACAGTAATTTCAAGATCAGAACCAAATTACTGCCTCGTACAATCAAGACATTTAAAACTTAGAGAAAAAAATAACAGAGGAAGAAAGGAATGAGGAGGAAGAGGATTATGAAGAAGAAGAATTCAATGAGATCGATGATTATGCAGATCAAATTGATGCCCATTTTGGTACAATGGACGAAATGGATCATAACATGGACAAGTTCAAAACCATGTCCAGGTCAGACTCTGGCAGCAGTATTAATTCAGTGAAAAATGCTCCTTCAGAGATGCCTCCTGTACTTTCCCATAAACTTAAGAAAAAGGTAAGACCTCAATCCAGTTACAAATAATGAGGAATGGTCATCGATCAATCACTGAAACCAAAAATCACTCCAATCCCTGCACTTTACAAAAAGGGTGGATATGATGATACTCAATAAGTAATAAAAGAATGCAAAGCTGCTTGTTATTAGAGCTACAATGCAGTTAAGGCAGAGTAAAAGAGGGTTAATCAAAGATCAAGATCAAGAGGAATTAAAAGAGAAAACTCATTAAGCAACAGTGGAACTGGGAAGAGAAATGCAACTGGAAATAAATTTAAGGTGCATGGATTAGATGGAGAAAACTTGATTAACCACATACCTACAGTCCTTAGTCAATAAAATTCAACTGGTACTCGAATGTGGTCAGCATCAACCGCACTTCAAGCCATGAAATAAAGCTGCTAAATGAGAGGTGGGAAGATGGAGAAGATCCACAAGCGCACTAAGACTTCAACAGTTACAATGCCTTCTTCAACAACTAAGTAACAATCTGGACTAGTTAATCAAGGCAATTTTGGAGACCATCATCGTCCCTCATCTTCCATTGATCAAACAAACTGCAGCGGTCTAATGTCGACGAAATCACCTAAATTTGGAGAAGGGCAAGTTCTTTCACTTGATGACCCAACTCATTCAACATGCGCAGAGACTAGAAGTCCTCCAGCCATTACTGGCCAATAAAACACAAACGTGACAACCATCTCAAACACACATCATTAACCAAGTTAACCTCAATAAAAGTCCGCATTTGGTGTTATTGGGAATGTCAACTAACAATAACAGTCACCTAAGAATTCAATATCAAATATCACTATATTCTCCAATGAGTTTTTATCCAAGCATAAGAGAAACTCTGCTTCAGGAGGAAGAGAAAATAACAATTGTGGAAGTATCTCAAGCATAAACCAGCATGGATATGATCCTTAATAGCAAATGTTGAGAAAGCCAAGATGCAGATCAGCAGCTTATTCTGGAGGAGGATCAATTAATGTAGGCATGATCGGAGGGCAGGATTATTCTGGTAGTTCTAGTGCACTTATTGGGAAGAAGAGATTCTAAAATCAGTATAAATTAGGGAAGTTGAGTAAAGTGAAAATTTCAGATTTAAGGTTCAATGATAAGTTGGAAATTTTGAGGAAAAAAATGGGGTATAAGCAGCTTAAACAAACCAGTGGGAATAGTAGCCATGTGAGCAGATCCATGTACAATGAGAGTCGCAGTGAAAAGGCTTCCTAATACGCAGGTTGGAATAGCAATATGTAAATCTATCGTCAAGCAGTTGGTCATCAGAGCATGGATGGGAATGATGGATTAACCTTCGATGCTAATCAAGGAAGTTCTGTTAACAAAAACCAAAGCATGATCTTCCAAGATGGCTAGGGATTGAAAAAGTCCCTTATCAACGTTAAAAGAGTCTATGACTATGTTCAAGAAAAGGAAAAGCCAAATGAGTAAGCAAGCTAAGGGGTAGGGTCGGTCCTAGCTTAGATTTCAGACAAACTGCTCTAAAACCAAAACTCTGTTTAAAATTAACAAAACTACAAAGAGATCGCTATTTATGATCAATTCAGAAAAGATAATTAGATAATTGGGCATCTAGAAACAACCTAGCCCTCACCAAATTAAATTCAAATAAGGAAGAAGAAGCTCACTAAAGAATAAATAGAGCAGAAAGAATTCATAAAGAAGGAAAAATGGGACAAAGTGTTAAATTTCATGCAGAAGAATCCAGAAGCACTAATGGAAGCCTTACCAACGCCACCTGGACAAGAAAATAGGAGTACTACGACTCCAGATAGAAATTCCATAGGAGTACCTTAAATCCATTAATCAAAGATAAAACAGATAAGGAGCTCAATCCAAAAGAAATGCAACAAGACATCATTCAGCAGAAAATTCTAATAGATGGGACCCACTGGCTATGATGATTTCAGATCATACTCTCAAAAGAACTGGCATTTCCGACCATAGAATACGAATGTTGAGAGATAATCATCCGGACTTGGATCAAATACCTCTGAATTTGGGATGGCAAGAAGATTAAAAGGGCAACCAGGAAGTGCTGGCAACAGATGTAGGAGCAATTTCCTTCCAGAGTTCCAAACCAACAAGAAACATGAGTCCTTCACTAATTTCAGTCCTAAAGAGTTGAATAAAAGCCATAACACCACTGAGTTACAAGAAGAAAACTGAAACAAAGAACTAAGAACCAGTGGAAAGAAACCTGACGGTAGAGTGATTTGCTTCAATTATCTTGAAAATTCGTTTGGAATTTAAAGACCTACCATTCCAACAATCCCTAACAAATATTCAACCAGGTATTCAAGTGGTGTATAGTCTGTTCATGGAACTCATCAGCCAGATCAAAACTAGCTACCTGGAGCGAGCTCAAGATAGAATGAGATAATAGTAGATTCTGAACTGCTAGGAGGTTGGGATGCACAGTAAACATCGCAAATCAAAGAAGAGCAAACCCCAAAACCCCAAAACCCCAAAACCCCAAAACCCCAAAACCCCTAATTATTGAGTTATTGCTAGTTAATCAAATGAATTAAGATGAAAGAATAAGGTAGACAGGACCAGACGAACCTGTACAACTCTTCCAAGCATACACTAACCCCAACGTCCAAACTACATAAAATGCTAAACACAAATGAAAAAAAGAAAGGCAAAACTGGTTCAAGTAGACAAACAAGCAAAATAGCAAACTCCTGCCTACAAAACTATGATAAAATGTTTAAAGAATAATTGAGCATTCCAATGAATCGGATGCCACCAGCAATCTGGTGTCAAATGGTCGCTAATCATTTATTGACTGTGAAGATATCCCTAGTGTGATCTCTAAAAAGTCAAAATTTGTCTAGAATATAGCTTCTGATTCCTAGGCTGGTCAGAAAGAATTAAAAATGGAATCCCTATCTTCTTCCTCAGAGTCTCAAAACCAGAAAATTTACAAATTTCAAAACCCCAAGACAAATTCATTATGCCGAATTTATCCTCCAAAAGCTTTAAGATTTAACTCAGTTATGAAATCGGGAATTGAAAAATGAATAATTGATTTTGGAAGGGTAAATGTAGAAGCTACAAAAATTTAATAACCGTCTTGACCAGCTTTACTCTATCTCCAAAATATAAAATAAGTCTATCAAATTAAAACTACATCTTGGATTTTTTAAAATATCTTTGTTTTAAATTAAAGGGGTTTGGAGTCATCAGAGGAATAATAGGAAAAGAAACCTTCTCCAGAGCCAAAGTAAACTAGACAAAGGTATTCAAGAGCTGAGTTTGTTATGAAGAGGTTCTCCAATCTGGAAAACTCAGGCAAGAAAAACAAAAGGACTACCTTGGAATGCTAGGTGGGAAAAATTCCATGTGTAAATTCAATTTCCTAATAAGAATCATCCAAAGGAAAGAATCAAAGTGTTTCCAAGATCCTTTCATCAATAAAGTCTAAAAGGCCTACCAAAAAAAAGACATCTGAACTCAAGCCAAAAGCTGCCATTCTAGAATTAGAGCAAGCTGAGCAACGCATTGAAGATTCAGAAAGATTTGGTAATACACTCGTATAGAGATACCACAGTGATTCCAATGATAATGAAGTCGAAGAAGACCTGATATAGGAAATCAAATTCCGAGAAGGTTACATTGAAGATTATTTACTTGAGCATTATGCTAGAGAATAAGAAGCTAGCAATGATCAAGAAGACATTTAGAAAATTCCTAAAATCAGGTCTTTACTTTCCTCTTCAACAAAGAAAGAAGAAGAAACGATCATTGAGCCTACAAATATCCCAGGAAAGAAAATCCTTGACCCAAATTTACCTGTAGCCAGCAAAAAGACGATTTCAAGATATTCTCAGATGGATGATGAGGAAAGCGGAGAATATAATAATTTAAATCTCTCATTTGACATCGAGGACGTTGAATAGGTAAGTGATGGACAGGAGGAAATAGGAAGTGGTAGTTTGAGCTTCAAATCTGAAGATAGTGATTTTTAAGATTAGAGCGAGGAGTCACACCCTATTACTTAGTCTTAGAGAACAATTGGATTCACTAGCAAGTCAACTTTAAACTAAGCTGAGCTTGACACTTTAGAACAGAGAAAAGAAGAAAGTGCCTTCAAGCACAAATTCAGAGAATTTCAGGACAAATGGTAATACTTGTTTGTCTATGGGGTGATCTATATTTACATTGCAATCAGTGAATTGATAAAGCAGTTTTTTCCACAGTCATCAGATCCCATCTTTAATGGAGTGCAAGGGTTCTGCACTTCTCTCCTAATTTCGGATATCCTTATCACCAGTTTAGTGAAGAAGGGATACTTCATGAAGTTCTTTTTCTGGTCTGACATCATTGGACTCTTCTGCACTTGGCTAACTCTCATTTTAGGGTAAAAGCAAAATTAACTCTTTTAGAGATTTGACTTCATTTATCCTTTTGAGCTATGTGAAAGTTATCATGATTTCTTGACTAGCCAATTTGGTCCTGAGGATTAAAAAATGGAAAAGAAGAAAGATGGTAGATGCATACATTTCTCAGAGACAACAACGCAAGAGCGAATTTGGTAGAGCTTCCACCTTCAGGACTTCTTTTAACTAGTAAGGAATGGTCCTTATTCTTTCAGAGAAAAACGAAAATCTTACTAAGACTATAAGAGTGCTTAAGACCAGCTTTTCTCGTTCATCAAATAACAGACAATGAAGATTCCGAAATCTTAACCTACTCAGAAGGAAAGCATCTTCATGGAGAGGAAAGCTAACTGAGCAAGCAATTATGGTTCGACTAAGATGAGGGAAAGTGTCATGACAACAAAGAGAGGATCTCTCAAAAACTTTCAAGAAGACTTCTCCCTCATTCATAAAGAAACAAGACTTGAGACAACTCTTACCAGTCTCACAATGAAAAGGATTCTGACTGTCTTCTTTCTCATCCTTTTCACTTTTCCATTTTTCCTCTCTTCTTCTTACAAGAACTATGGGTTCAATGAAATGAAAGTGCTAGAACAAATAGAAAACACTACTGGTATTGACCATATCGAGTGAGAATTGATGTTTATTTAAGTCCTTCTAGATCAAGAAATGATCTCTATTGTAGAATTCAAATCCCCTGTCTTGCATTTCCTCAGTGACCGAATGGATATCATTCGTAAGAATTTTATTTCTGAATTACACTATGGGCATTCCACTGTAACTCTTGACCAATCCTACATTGTCAATATATATGCAATCATAGGGCTAGTAGCTTTTGTCTGGGTCAGTGTAATACTGACTATAACAGTACTTTATTTGGACTAAGACTCCACATAAAACGTGCTCTATCCGCTGGAAGGGATGTTTGAGAAAGTTGAGAGTTTCTCCAAGGATCCCATGATTGCCACCAAATCTGATTTTGAAAAACATGCAGGTATGGTATCTCAAATGTTCTCTGCGGACTAATTGCAGAAGCAAAAGCTTGGTGTATGCAGTGAAATCAAATTCATTGATAAATGCATTGTGAAAATCGCCCAACTCCTAGCAATCGGTTATGGTGATGCTGGAGCTTAGATCATTTCTGATGTTCTTAACAAAAAGGGAAGTTCTCGTAGGAAGATCTCAAGGATCCCAGGAAAGAAGATACTTGGGATATATGGATTCTGCAGTATTAGAAGTTTTACTGATACAAACGAAGCTCTGGAAGAAGATATCATGGCCTTCGTCAACAGAATATCATCCATAGTGCACTACTGTGTTGTGAGGTACAGTGGCAGTCCCAACAAGAATATCGGAGAGAGCTTCTTGTTAGTATGGAAAATTGCTGAAGAGGAAAAAGCAATTGAGTATGAAAATAATTTGAAGAAATGCAAGAAAGATCTGAGACACTTATCAGAATACTAGAAGGGAATTTTCAACAAGTAATCAGACTTCGCTGTCCTTTCTTTTCTCAAGATAATCACTAAAATCAACACACTTGAGGACTTAAAAGAATTTTCAAATGACCCTAGAATTAGATATACACTACCAGAATACAAACTAGCAATGGGGTTTGGGTTGCATCTAGGCTGGGCAATTGAAGGACTAATTGGCTCTGACTACAAGGTGGATGCAAGCTATCTCAGTCCACATGTAAATATATCAGCTCGATTGGAAACGGCAACTAAACAATATGGGGTCTCAATTTTGCTTTCAGAGACCATCTAAAAAGTCCTGTCCACTTCGTTCAAAGTGATTTGTCGGTAGGTTGATAAGTGCATTATGAAAGGATGCAATGATCCATTAGGAATCTACACTATTGACCTCTCACCAGAGTACCTTACTCCTAAAAAAGACAAGTATGTAACAATGGGACCTAGCTAAAGGAAACAGAACATTACTAAGGAAAAAGAACACATCTCTTAAAGTGTTGACAAGCAAATCCTTACTTTAGAGCAAGTCTTGTTCAAAGAAAGACAAGTAGTTATCATGCTCAGAGGAGAACTGAACTAAGAAAACAGATAGGAATTTCAACAAACATACACTGAAGCTTTCCAATTCTACTTGAAAGGGAGATGGGACAAATCAAAGTCGTTATTTGAGGCATGCGAAAAATTAAAGCCTACAGACGGCCCATCAAAGGTAATACTGAAGTACATGGGTCAATTTGGGTTCAAATCGAAGAAGGCAGGGTGGAAAGGTTTTAGAATGTTGTTATCTAAATAAGCTAACTTAATAGTTAATTTGGTTTGCTCCAAAATCTAGGTGGATTCCGAAAACAATCAAAATATCCCTCACTTCCTTCACTTCTTTCCTCATCTGCTTCAGATAGTCCTGTGGGATTTAGGAATGGCAATACTTACATTTTTCCTAAATATGAAAATTTTCCCAAAAGACTTATTGTCTGATAAAAGCGCTCTTGTTCTTATTGATATATCATTTGTCAGTTGTATTATATCATTTCCGATAAAATGCAGCTTTTCTTTGAGTATCTGATTATTACTGGCTTCAAATTCTTCATCTCCACGGATTGAGAGAACCATCTACTTTAAGTTGTCAAGTAGTTCCTAAAAAATTAAACTCCTTTTTACCTCTCTTTCTTTGATTTTATAAAGCAAGTCTATGGCTTTAATTCTTGCTTTGATCATAAGTTTACATCTGATGAGAAGCCTCAGTATGTTCTCGAGGTTAACTTCACTATAGTTGAGTGATACTTTATCAAAGATATGAGTGAGTTGAAGTTGGGCTGAAAGCTTCTCATAGGTCATGAATGCTTTATTATAGAATGGTTTGAGCATCTCAGCCTTCATTAACTCTTTACTACGAAATTTAAGCATGTTGAGCATATAGTCTACTTCATCTTCTTTATAGTAAGTACTCTCCCCACTTGAGTTGAATTAGGGAGGTAGATCTTGTGCAACTATTTGCATCAGTTCAGTTTGAGCCCAATCAACTCCAGTTATATTCTTGTGGGAAGGCTTTCCTCTGATGAACTTTCTTGTATCAGATGAAGTTGTAGTGTGAAGGACTTTGTCACCCATTTTAAATGAAGATTGAGTTGCATTGGGATCACATTTCATTGAGCTTGTGAACATTGAGCCTTCTTGCATGTTGAGTTTCTAACAGGGGGTCACTGATCTGATGTTTTCTCCTCCGATTTCATTTTACAAAGGAGATTTGTCAGAGATTTGGCTCTCGTCTCTGCCAACCTATGAATATCCTTAGATTGTTCTTTCTTCTGTCAAGGGAGACTGAGAATTTTATGTGTACCCTTATCGAGAGTAGCTTATCATGCTGCCTAAATTCCTTCCTTCGAATTCATTGCTATTTTATGGATGAATCCTAGTTGGGTCAATTATTGATTCATCATCAATATTAGAGCCATCCAGAACAGGGGATCTTCCTGAGTCAAAAATGTCGATTTGTGAAGCTTTAATTGCACCTTTGCTCACAAATGTTGTCACACTACTTCTTTTTTCTTACTTGTCAATATCTTGTGTGAGAATTTCTGCAGCCATCCCATTCCGATTTGCTTGACGTTTCTCCTTGAGATGTCCCAAATCTTGATGATGTTATTAGCAGTTCCAATGGCCATATGCCTTCCTCTGATATCCATGAAAAGGACTTCTCCATCAGCTTCAGTCAAAGGAATAACTTATTTGATTTCTCCAACAAAGTTACAGACTTCAATTTTTCCTTCTTCTGACTGGAAAACGCTGTCTTCATAGAGAGCCATGACTGCTGATCTGGTTT